>JANHGO010007232.1:0-20278 GCA_024606505.1 Aquila spilogaster
ACGGTAGTACCCCGGAGTACCGAGGGGTTGGTGGGGTAGTTGGGGGGTGCTACCGGTGCTACCCCGAAGTACCAGTAAGGGGTACCCCTTTAGCAATTATTTTTGCTAGGAAATTGATCATTCAGAATAGAGATTCTATTTTCAAAATATGACTGAGGAGAATTTAAACATTCTCAGGTCAATTCAAACAGTGAATGCTTGAAAAGGATATATTTCATTTACTCTTACATTTGTTTGCTTCTCATTACATATTTTATAAATTAACTTACTTCTAATTTTGAAATCCATGGATTTCCTGTGCCAAATAAGAAGTGTTGTCCCAAACCATTATTCACATGTAGGTCACTCTGAAAGTAATGCCTCCTATTTATTTCCACGGAAACTGCAACAAATACAAAGAGCACAACAACACTGTTCCATAGAGGAAATTCTCAGCTACAAAACTATTTTTCACCATAGTTGCTATCATTAGTTGTGCATTTTTGCCAGCAATAAACGTGAGCCTGCGTGCTGTGCTCTTAAAAATCTGCACCAGTGGAGGTGACCCACTGTCACTGTCGCCACTACTGAAACACACCACCCACCATCTCATCACTGTGCTCACATCCACTGTTGGGTCTACATAAATGTTCAGTAAGTGTTGATGAATGTCAATGGGTGCCATTTTATCCACATGAAGGAATTCAATTACACTCCTTTGCTTCATATACACTTCCATGTCAGACTCCATTTTGTCAGATTGCCCCTCTGCTGCCATCTATCATGCAGCACAAAATGTAACAGAATATTGGTGGGAAGCTTCAACTTCCTCTGCCATACTATCAAAATCGCCCCCTGATGTTGTGGGTCAACATAATAAAATAGGAGGCATTATTTTTGGAGCAGTATATATATACACTATATATACTACTGAGGAAAATAAAATTTATGAATAAATACCTCCTCTTTGTTTTTCACATAGGCAGTGTCCAGAGGGATATATATGTGTGAAAGCTGGTAGAAATCCCAACTATGGTTACACAAGTTTTGACACTTTCAGTTGGGCCTTTTTGTCACTCTTTCGGCTAATGACTCAGGACTTCTGGGAAAACCTGTATCAACTGGTAAGCAAATTTTATGACATAAAATCTAGGCTAATTTGTACATAGCTGAAATGTTCAGCTAACAGCAAAGCATTATGGTGTTGAAATAATACCATGGAGGTGGACTAATATCGGTAAGAGGTAGACTAATATGCAGATATGCTTTCCACTCCCTAGACACTACGTGCTGCTGGGAAAACATACATGATATTTTTTGTTCTGGTAATTTTTCTGGGTTCGTTCTATCTGATCAACTTGATCCTGGCTGTGGTCGCCATGGCCTATGAAGAGCAGAACCAAGCAACCATGGAAGAAGCAGAGCAGAAAGAGGCAGAATTTCAACAGATGCTGGAACAGCTAAAGAAGCAGCAAGAAGAAGCACAGGTAATGATTGATACTGTACTTTCTAAACAGGCTTACTCTCAGGAACGGATAGTAAAATTTTACAAATTAGAACAAAAACCTTGTTTGTCATGCAAGTTTTAAAAGTTGAAATAACCAGTGAAAAATCAGGAATTAACCAAATGACAAATAAAGGCAAGTAATGATACAGAAAAAAAAATCACCAAAAAACTGTAAAAGTAAAATATTTGAGATAACAATGTCCTACTGACCTGAATAAGCAGTCAGAGTTCATAACGTTTTTAAGTTACAGATCTTATGAACAGTGGGAAAAAAATGTAGTACTTCTGATTTGTGAACTGAGTGAGAATTTCCAGGCTTGCTGTAGTTAGTAGTTCCTCTCTAATACTCATAAAGCAGAGGGATGGATTGTAGACAGTGTTCTCTTAGGTTCCTATCCAGCAAGCTATTTAAGCAGATCCCTAATTCAAGCACACTGAAGTTAATCAGAAGTTTAAATAACCTTAGAATAGATAAGCAGTATTTATAATAGGTTTATTACTTCAGAATTCTATTATATAAATCTTTATTTTCTTTGAAAAGAGAATTATTTCACACATCATGAGAGAAATAAATGCTGATAGAAACTTCTGTGTGAAGTTTTTTTTATCTTAAAGTAAAGTAGGCAGGAATTCAGTTCTCTAAGTCAGACATCTGCCTAATTTCTGGCCTGATTTTCTATTGCTTTTCCTCTGGTAATCATTTTTAACAGGACAGTGCTTATAAAAAGCTATCAATTAGGATTTTCAATGAATCTACAGTTTTGGTAGTATTTTTATGCAGCTACTTTCACTAGATTAGAAAGATTCTGTAAAGAAATGCTAATAGAAAAAGAAACTCCGAATCTTTTACTTAAGAAGTAACTTTTGTACATGACCTGTAAAATCTGATAGGCATATGTCTATTTTAGTCAAACCCTATCACTTCCAAATCTCTATGGAAAAAGAATAATCCTGCAAAATGCAAATTAACAAAAAAGTTAAATATCAGTAAAGAGTACATTTCTTAAAAAATATGATACTTTCATCTCTGAAAGTCACTAAGCCACTGTTAATTACATCAAGAGCTATCTAGATGTTTGTGTGATTCACTGGGGAAACAGAGAAGATGACCCAGACTTATAAAGAGAAGAATTGGAAGAAACAGTCTATGAGAAATGCTGGATAAAGGCCAAGTTGTTGCTATTTCTTTAGATGAATGATGACTCAATTAATGATAAATAAAGCAATATTACAGTCAAGATCCCTTTCGTGTGTGAAAACGTTCATGGAATGTGCTGATTTTAAGCTGAATCACTGAGCTGCTGAATTGTTTCACAAAGCAGTAACCTATCTTTTCACTCCTTTGGCATGGAATCTATTCATCCACAAATCTAAGTTACACTGTGCTTCAGTTTACACCATTATTTTGAAATTTGCTGTCAGTATTATGTAGATACGAGATGACTCAGCATCTGGTTTCTTATCTATGCTAGAGCATCAGAAGGACAATATTCTGAAACCAGTATGACATAATTTTGAGTATCTCTTTTTTAACTGATAAACACTTCATAATCCTCTTAATATCTTATACCCTGATTAGTAGAAAAGTTCTGTGTGAAGTCAACTTTTATGGCATAGGTTGCTTAATGTTGCTTATTAATTCATACTATGAACGAACTAATTTTGGGCTTTTTCTGCTATAGAGACACATCCTATCCTTTTTGAAATACTTGACGTTGAGTATAACATGTTTTGCTGGATAATTACAAGTCATCTGTGTTATACAGTGCTAGTGTCTTGCCATTTCTCACACCATCTTTTTTTGGAAGCTCACTGGAGACTACCAGCTTTTCAAATATACTTTACACAGCAGGATTTCACAGATATTCCCTCCGTCATTTCTTTATAGGAAGAGTACTGGTTATACCCTCATTTCTTCCTTTATTTCATGACTGGATGTACCAATTTTCCCAATGAACCAAATCGGACAGTCCAACCACTGCAGTTGATGACAGGGGTTCTGAGTTTTGAGACTGTTCTTTGCTCTATTTCATCCCTTTTCATCACAGAAGAATCCTAACCTTTTTCTGCTCTCTAGCAGCAGCATCAACAGGAATTAAATGTACCTGTGTGTATTTATAACAAAGACCTAGAGTGCTGCTACAGTGGGAATGTGGGAAAGGAAACATGAAGAGGAATATGCTGCTTAAAGACATATTAAGGTCTTTAAGCAGGGTGTCTGCTCCTTATAAAGGTAGAAGTCAAGAGGGTGTCCTTGCCATGATGACACCAAGGAAAGGCTGGATTCAATTACCTGCAGGCTGCTACTTGGATTATGATACATTAACTCACACAGTGGATTGTCAGGGATTAGCTTTCTCTGTGAAGATTTATAGGGATCAGCTGAATTAGAACATAACCATGACCTTATCGCTTTCTACAACTACCAGAAGGGAGGTTGTGGTGAGGTGGGAGTCAGCCTCTTCTCCCATGTAACTAGCAATAGGACTAGAGAGAATGGCCTGAAGTTGAGCCAGGGGAGATTCAGGTTGGATGTTAGGAAATAATTCTTTGCTGAGAAAGTGGTCAGGTGCTGGAATGGGCTGCACAGGGAGGTGGTGGAGTCACTGTACCTGGAGGTGTTCAAGAAACGTTTAGATGTTGTACTGAGGGACATGGTTTAGTGGGAAATATTGGTGATATGTGGATGACTGAACTGGGTTAGACTTAGAGGTCTTTTCCAATCTTGGTGATTCTATGATTCTATGATTCTAAGTTGCCGGAGGCAGTTCTGGACTGATTGCCCTGTAGCCATTTACCTGGGAAAGGAGCTGAGATGCTATTGAAAGGGTACCTCCAAGGGTGTTTCAGAGCAGAAAGCTCAGAGCTCTTACTGCTACAGTCACAGGACTGCTGCCATCCGTCTGCCACCAGTGCTGCAGCTGTGACCTTCACTCTTTAGCATCTGCTTCAGATTGCTTTATTGCTGCTAAAATGCATCTTGTTTAGAAGAGCTCAGAATATTGTTTGTGGTTAAAGTAAGCTCCTTACAGGAGTCTCCAGTTAGGGACATGCACTTGACTGTGACTGAACACAGAAGCTTTAGTTACCGTCCATGAGGTGATCTGCCATAGCTGCTTCATGCTAATTTTTGAAACTCCCACAATATCCTATGGTATGTTAATGAAGAATTTCCAGCTCTGTTCTTTCAGAGGTTTTAGCAGTAATTTACCTACTCACAGACACAAATATCCTAATCTATTTCATATATTTAACTTATCTACTTACACATATGTGGCTCTTTCTCATTTCTTTGGAGTTGTCTGAGCTATGGTGTCATTTTGTGATCCATAATTTATTAACTCTACCTCAACATGTTGATTTCCTGGTGCCAGTTCCAATCTGACTTATCCCTGAGTCACACCAACATAAGTGCACTGCCCCCTCTGATTTTGTCCCTATCTGTACACATGTGCACTAGAGGAAAAATTCTGTTTAGAATTCATCTTTGCTTTCACACAGCCCATCTCATTGTTACAGATAAAAGCAATTTTATCACCGTTAGTAATGCAAATCCAATATGCTTAGGAAAGAGTAGTTGGTATGTAATTCTGCCTCATGTATTATTGAAAAAATTGTCAGTCAAAGTTCTCAATACGGGTAATTTATCATTATCAGTGGAGATAATAAGTAGTACATCTGTTTTCATCCCATATCCTAAATGGCCTTTGAAGTTCTGGTAGTTGGAAAAATATTAAATTTTAATTTGTGAATTCAACACCAGTGAGAAGCGTGAATCTTGACTGCTTTACACAGCTCAAAATGGATGTAAAATTGGTATTATTGATGATGATATCTTTCTGACACAGATGTTGGAGGAGCCACTGAGGACAGGCATGCTGCTGGACTTTGTTCTTACAAATGATCACCTGGGGATATAAAGGATGGGGGCAGCCTTTGATGCAGCAACCATGAGATAGTGGAGAAAGTGGAGATCTTGTGTGAAACAATCAGGTAATAAGTAGTATTGCAACCCTGGGCTTCAAAGGAGCCAGCTTTAACCTCTTCAAGGACCTACTTGGAGCATCCCATGGGCTAGATCATTGGAAGTTAAAGGGATGCAAGAGAGTTGGTTAACATTCAAGCATCCCTTCTTCCAAGCTCAAGATCAGTGCTTCCCTAAGAGTAAGAAAACAAGCAAAGGTGGCAGAAAACCCATGAATGAGCAAGGAGCTTGTGGAAAAACTCAAAAGGAAGTAGTTTATGGAATGTGAAAAGAGGGTCTAGCCACTTGGAAGGAATTACAGGAAAGTTTAGGGAATAGGAAAAAGCATGAAGGGATGCAAAAAAAAGAAGGCTGAGGCCCTCTTGGGAATAAATCTTGTGAGGGAGGTCAAGGACTACAAGAAAGGCGTCTTTAGTATGTCAGCAGCAAAAGAAAATGTGGACTAGCTGCTGAATGAGGTGGATGATCTGATAATGGAAGACACTGAGAAGGCAGTTACTGAATGCCTTCTTTTCTTCAGTCTTTACTGCTAAGACCATCCTCCTACCTGGAGGTAACAGAGGGAGTTTGGGGAGAGGAAAACTCCCCTTGGTCAAGGAGAATCTGGCTAGTGATCATCTAGGCAAATTCAACACAAATAAATCTGTGGGTCCTGATGGGATGCACCCACATACATTGAGGTAGCTGGCAGAAGAGATTGCTGAACCACTCTCTATTGTCTTTGAAAGATCACTGAGAACAGGAGAAGTATCTGAAGACTGGAGGATAGTCAATGTAGCTCTTGTCTTCAAAAAGAACAAGGAGGATCTGAGAAACTACAGGCCAGTCAGCCTCTCTTTCATCCTTGGGAAGCTGATGGAACATCTTATTCTGGATGTCATCTCCAAGCAAGTGAAAGAAAAGTTTATAAGGAGTTTTCAACATGCATTCACCAGAGGGAAATCATGCTTGACCAGTGTAGTAGCCTTCTATGATTCCTTGACTGTCTGGGTAGTTGAACGGAGAACAGTGGATGTTGCCTTGTTTGACTCCAGAAAGGCTTTTGACATTGTCTCCAATAACATCTTTGTAGGTAAGTTTAGGAAGTGTGGGATAGATGAGTGGACAGTGATTTGGACTGAGAACTGGCTGACTAGCAGAGCTCAGAGTGTTGTGATCAGCAGTGCAGAGTCTAGTCGGAGGCTTGTAGGTAGTGGTGTTCCCCAGGGGTCAGTACTGGATCAGGTCTTGTTCAATATCTTCATCAGTGACCTGGATGAAGGGATAGAGTACACCCTCAGCAAGTATGTTGATGATACAAAGCTGGGAGGAGTGGCTGACACACCAGAAGGCTATGTTGCCAGTCAGAGACCTGGACAGGTTGGAGAGCTGGACAAAGAATAACCTGATGAGATTTAAGGGCAAGTGCAGAGTCCCATACCTGAAGAGGAAGAACTGCATGCATTAGTACAGGTTAGCAGCTGAGATGATGGAAAGGAGCTCTGCAGAGAAGAACCTGGGTGTCCTGAAGGAAAACAGGTTGACCATGAGCCAGCAGTGAGCCCCAGTGGCCAAGAAGGCCGATGGTATCCTGGGGTGCATTACAAAGAGCATGTCCAGAAGGCGAAGGGAAGTTATCCTCCCCCTCTACTGTGCCCTCGTGAGGCCACATCTGAAGTACCGCATCCTGTTCTGGGCTCCACAGTTCAAGAAGGACAGGGAACTTCCAGAGAGAGTCCAGCAGTGGTCTACAAAGATGAGGAGGAACCGGGGACATCCCCCCTTATGAGGAAAGGCTGAGAGACCTGAGACTGTTCAGTCTGGAGAAGAGTGAGAGGGGATCTCATCAATGCTTATAGATACCCACAGGGTGGGAGTCAAGTGGATGGGGCCAGGCATTTTTCAGTGGTTCTCAGCAGCTGTATAAGGGGCAATGAGCAGAAACCAGGACTTTGGAAGTTCCATCAAATATGAGGAAAAACTGCTTTATTTTGAAGATGATAGAGCACTGGAACAGGCTGCCCAGAGAGGTTATGGAGTCACCTCTGCAGTTATTCAAATCAAGTCTGGATGCTTTTCTGTGCAACCTACTGTAGGGAATCTACTCTAGCAGGTGGATGAACTCAATGATCTCCAAAGGTCCCTTCCAACCCCTATGGTTCTGTGATTCCACGATTCTGATTATAATCATCTACTGATGTTCTGCATTCTTTTTGCATGCAAATCGTAGGTATTATAAGTGCAAAGCATATAATAGAGCACACATATATATAATTATATTTATTTGTATTAATATATATTGTATTATACACATACATAGGGGGCTCTGAATGTAATGCCTCCTCTTTATTTCCATTTAAACTACAACAGATACAAAGAGCACAATAACATTATTTGATAGAACAAATTCTCAGATATATAAAACTATTTTTCAGCATAGTCAACACCATTAGCTATGTATTTTCACCAGCAATGAACAAGAGCCTGCATGCCTCACTCGTAAAAACCTGCACCAAGAGAGGTGACACACTGTCACCACTGCTGAAACACATCACCCACTGCCTCATTGTGCTCATATACACTGTTTGGTCTCCAGAAACACTGATGAATGCCAATGGATGCCATTTTTTACACATGGAGGAATTCCATTTGTTTGGACATCTGTTTCTATGTCAGACGCCATTTTGTCAGGCTGCTCCTCTGCTGCCATCTGTCACATGGCAACAAAATGTAATAGGATGTTGGAGGGGAGGTTCACGCTCTACTGCCATATCACCAACATCCTTCTCTGATGTTTTGGCCAACATAATAAAATAGGAGACATTACTTTTGGAGCAGCCCTCATATATGAATACAGCCGTTGAAATTAAGAGATGTTTTTCCCAAGAATCTGAGAATCAATGTAGCTCATCTTCAATAGTTTATAAACTTCAGTGTTATAATATTTTAAAAATGTTAGCAATTTACATTTATCAATTTTAGAGACTTTTCATCCCCGCAAAAAAAGTAAAAAACGAGCAAAATTCAAACAATCTTTCTCCTTCTGACAGTTCTCCTGAGGTTTTTGATTATTCCTTCTCGTCAAAGCCTGGAAAAACTTCAGACTTTATGTTCTGCCATAGCTACATTTTAAGCAAATATACAGCTGTCAAATGCTTTCCTGATCCTGTCAAAATGAGCATTTAATGAGGTATCAGGGCAGATGTACTTCCTGTAATTTTCTGTGAAAAATAAACGATGGTTTTGTAGGACAGGTTAAGGTGTTGATTTTCCCTGTCTAGCAAATGACTTCACCTTTACATGTGTGTTAAGCTACTGTGAAGAGAGTGTAAAATCTCACCATTAAGAAATCATCAGCTATAGTGCAAGACCATTGGAAAAAAAATTCAAGAAGATATAAGGCAACATTTGCAGCTGGTTTTGTCACTCCATCAATGGAAATATAATGCAACTGTCCTGTCCTGCCTCCAAAAACTACAATAATTTTTCATTGTTCAAATAAAACTGTGTTAAGTCCATAACCTGGCTGTACAAAACTGAAACCACCCTGTAATAGAGAACTTTAGCTCAAGAATGCATTGATGCCATGTGTGATTTGAAGTTGCACGTCTTTGTGATCTGGAAGAAAGTGATTCACAGGTGAGCAGTACCTCTATCTGTCTTATTCTTTTTACTCTTAATTGTAAGGTAGACAGCTAAAGAGTTTAAACTCTTCAGCCTTGTCTTCCGGTTGTGTTGACCGATCTATGGGCAAGTCCTGCTCAGACCACTACAGAAGCACTTTCAGTTAAGTCCTCTGAATAAAGGATTCATGACACTGCTTGAAGTGGCTGATATATTGCAGTTCTTACACGACTTCCAGCAAGCATATACCTCTGCCTCAAATTAGGTGTATCTTCTGGAGAGTGGGGAATTTTTTGCCTCAAATCTGTGGCCAGTTACCTACATTACAGTTACCTACCTGAAAGAATATTTAAAATCAACTGATGATGTTACAAAATGGCATATTCAGTGGGATCAACTTGATCATACCCTGTTTGTCATGTATTAAAGTATTTAATGGCATAGGATCTTACTGCTAACCGTAATGGAGAAATGTTCAAATTGAGTTAGAGAGATGGAAGGATCACTGCATACCTTGCTTTTTCTACATTTCACTGATTACTGTCATAAATAGGTATTTTTTGTTCTCATGTGTTGTTCTGATTTTTAACTAAACATTCAAACTCATTCTTACTTGTGCTGTCCTGACTAACACATCCTGTAAGTTCAGAATCTGATCTACCATGCCAACTGCATACTGCCACTTTATTTGACCCCAATTCATTTAAAATTGAATAAGTCAGAGGCTATGCTCCCAGGAACAGACATCAGAAGAGAAATGGGTCTTGTTTGTACATCTGTTTTTGACCAAGCTGTGACCTAACATTTTAATCTAACTTTCTGACTGAACTTCATTTTAGTGTAAAATATTATTTGTTCAACACATTTTAACAGTGAAGTGTCAGAAGAACCACTGAAGGAAGCCACATGTTTGCTAGTCAAGAGCGATCAGCATGGAACAGGAGGATGAATTATAGCAATAATTCTAATTTCACATTTGCTGTTGCTACAGTGGAAAAAAAGAAGCACATTCCTATCTCCTATCAAAGATGTAGCCCACAGCATACATTAGGAATATCAGAGAGTATGCTTAAAAACCAGAGATTAAACGCCACCAGAAAAAAATCAATATTCCAAGTTGAACCTCTTTTGGGGACCTGGATGGATTTGTCTGTCTCCGTTGAGCCCTGGTAGAGGTATGCACCTCAGCAAGCCCTAGAGGCTTCCTACTGCAGCCCATGTTGTCAAAGGTCTCTGCCAAATGGCTCAGGACGCAGCACATGTGGTGTGTATGGGGCTTAGAGACAAGGTACACATGGTGATGGGTTTCCTGCTTCTCTTGAATGGACTGTTCCGGTGCTACTGTGACGTCTCATAGCTCCAAGTGAATTTAGTCAGATGACAGGCAGCCTTATCACCATCTCAGTCATGTAGCAGCATTTTTGCACTCTTTCAGAGCCTGAATTTTTACCAGAATATGGCTCTGCCTGGAGTTATGTAAACAGATAAGAAAAAATGACATCAAAAGGTTTTACCAATAATTGGGGGAAAAGATAGATATCTTCAGAGGATCATTTATTTCACCTTAAAACTGGGAGAATTAGTCACCCTGCAAAATGCTGCTTTCATTCACCTTGTCATCAGACACTATGCTGAAATTCTGCCATCTACAGGAAGCCATGATCCACTTTCAGCTACAAGTGGAATAAAGCAAGCTATAATAACAGGGTTTTATTTTAGAGCGATATGCAAACAACCTACATCATCTTTTTTTCCATATTTTTCCTACAATGCTCATCTACCTAAAAAGCAGCCTCTGCAGTTGTTTCTTTGGCTCCCTCCAGCAGTTAAAAAGCAACCTGTCCTGAAAATTCTCCTTCTATTTAACTTATGCTGCATTTTTACCATATGTTCTGAGATATAACGTAGTCAGCAGTGCTTTGCTTGCTAGCTCCGTTTCGCTCCATATAAATAAAAAATACTATAGCCAAATAGCCTGTTTTACATTAATTGCTATTAATCACTGTATTATTTATTGTGCAAAGCAGTTGCTTAATGGTTTTTTAAGTGCATGTAGCAACACTGTGCATAGTCTATAGTTTGCTAGGAACTTCACAAATAGATACAAAGCTCTTGCTCTTGTGGGAAAAAGAGATTTAGAAACCACTATCTTTCAATGCATGTGGGACTATCTCAAGATTTTGCTGCTATTTGGCAGGTTGTTTAGTTTGAGGAGTCGCTGGAACCTTTAGATGAGGTAACTTTGCCAGACATACCAAAATTCAAAATTTAGTTTGCTATAGCAAGCTTTATTCTCTAATTAAGGTAGAATGAGCCATTAGAGTAGCTTTGTGGGCATAGATCAGTGTAGAACATCAGGAGACATTGTTTTTCATCTATGTGTCTGAAAAGTATTTGCTACACTCACTACATCTGGACTTCAGAAACTTTTCATGCCCATTCTCCTTTTCTCTGCCTCACTTCTGCTGTCATTATCAGGAGAACTGAGCTGCGCAGGGCTCCCTGCATTAAAGCTGAACAAAAACAAACAGTAAAAGTCAATAAGTGTTCATTTCAATGGAAAATGTTCCTCCATTTAAGAACACTGAGATCCCTCTCATAGTTGAATAGCACTCTGAAATGCGACAAAGGCAAATCACGCTTCTGAACTGGGGGGCTCTTACTGAAGGAAAAGTCATAGAGAAGCAAAACATTTCTTTTGTAGTGTTTGGCATTTCACACTCCAGGCCATGTTTTCATTTAGAGTAAGATGAAAGGAGAAAGAAGCTGCAAACTCAGAATTCTTGGAGTTAAGGTTTAGAACCAGACATTCTCACAGTAACTTACTTGACTTTTTTTTTTCTCTTTTTTTGTTAAATACCATTACATTGAGTAGAAAAGAATGCAGACTGCACTGTTATCTGTTAAGACAGCTTGCAGGGGACCAAACTAATCTCTGCTGCAGAAGTTCTCCAACACAAAAGCACATTTTCCCTGTAATACAATGTGACAAAGTGATATAATTCAGTAACTGTTCATTAGCAAGAGGCAAATTTCACAGTCTTGTCTGATTATGAAGATATAAGACCAAAGGAAGAAATATTACAGCAGGAGTCCCAAGAGCTCGGGAAAAGCTGAAGGCAACACATTACTGAAAACAACTTGTTCAAAGGCATTGCAATGGATGCAGATGCTTTTTCACTAACCTAATTCTGAAACCCGCATTTTTTTTTTTACCTTAGTGATGGTTTTATTTGAGTAAACAGTGGCTAGGACTTCCTGTTCTAAACTTAATGATTTAGGAGCACTAGCCAAAACCTGATGTTACTCCAACACAACTGAAAGATCAAACTGAAAAATAGAAAGTAAAAAAACATGCACGACAGAAACTAAAGCTGGACAGCCTATCAGACATGGATGACCTGGGTGTTGTACCTACTTCCCTCCTCTGGCACTGTAAGGCAGCACGGTACAACACCAATGGCAGCTTAATGCACAGAGGCTCAGATTGCCTAAACCCAGTTCTGCTCAGTCAGGCACCTAGAGATGTCTCTTGTTGGCTCTACCAAGCTAGATTTTTCAATTTCTTCTCACATCGTTCTTTTACGTGACGTCATCCCACTGGTTCTCACAGGTACCACTTTCAGAGTTCATTCTCATGTACTGACAAACTCTCAGGGACAAACGATCAAAACAAAACAAAACAAAAAAACACAAAAAAAATTAGGTTATCGAAAACAGCATGAGATCCAGACTGTTCTGTAAGTGATTCCACACAATTAAATGTATCACATACATGCACATATGATGAAAGGAAATTTCTACTTTAAAGAAAATGTTTCAGAAGTACTATGTTCAGGAAATGAATTCAAGAAGACTACTTTTTTGGAACACTCCTACCCAGCTCAGTAGTCCTGCTTACCATTGCAAACATTATTTCTTTGGCACTGAATGCTATTTTTCTCTATTATTTGCGATACAAAAGAACAGTTCTGGTTTTCCTGAGATATATGAATGAGTTGAGTCATCTTTGACTTCGATAAAGAATGAAGGTAATATGTGAAGATTGAGTCATCTTTGACTTCGATAAAGAATGAAGGTAATATGTGAAGAAGCACCATACTGAATAGATATTCATTCTAGCTATGAATGATGCATGAAAGCTCTCTTTTAGAAGAAAAATGTGAAGCAGCTGTCAAGACTCAATACTAGAGTAGATTCAAGCATTTTTCTAAAGGCATCTTTGTCTTTTCTTTAGTTTTAGTGATTAAGCTATTCATTCACTACCTCAAAAAAAGATACTACTTGTCACTATGGATAAAACATAATATTTTTATTTCTCCCCACTGATCTCAGAATAAAAAAAAATCAAAACAAAATCAATTATTTTCCTTTTCAGTATGAAGTGGACAGCATCTCAAAATCACATTTCTATGTGGGTCATCAATGATGTGATTTTCAACAATGTAAATTTTTTATCTGTCTAATAAAACTCACACCAAGAAAAAGGTATTACAAAGTCCACACACTCCCAATTTCTGTATTTCCTTATATAACATCTAAAAACATTTTAAGAAAATGTCAAATGTAAGTGCAAATAAGCAATGGTCTCTCACTTTGAGCCTCTTCTCTCTTCTTGCCATGCTGATTAATTAAAAAAGGAAAAAAATCTGCAGCTGGCACTTGTGCAGTAGCAAGGGTGATTTACAAATGTAAACAGAGATTGTGCTTCCAGACATATTTCCTTAGATGCAAAATGTGAGGATTAATATCAGGACAAAATAAAGAGGCCAGAATCAGGAGTTTCACCCCCTGCAATGACAGCAATAGAAAATGGGGCTTAGAATAACCATGTGAGATGTCCTGGTTCTAACAAAGGCCATAGTTGTTCTTAACCACACTTAGCAAGCTTTTTTTCCCTATGTAAACTTGCTTACTCTGCTGGTAAGTAGCAGATCCTCAATACACGTTAGCCATTTACTGTGTTTATAACACAGAAGTCCCCTGGAAACTGCATTTTTTAAAGCTAACAGTTGTTATCAATTTCTCTTCTGAACACGGCCAATGTGGACTTATCTATAGGATCCTTCCATCAAATAAATCCTCCATCAAATAAATATGAAGGCTGTTCCAAAAGTAATGTCTCCTATTTTATTATGTTGGTCACAATGTCAGAGGCAGGTGTTGTTGGTATGGCAGTAGAGGGTCAACCTTCCCACCAATATCCCATTACAATTTGTTGTCATGTGGTAGACAGCAGCAGAGGGGCAGTCTGCCAAACTGGCATCTGAAGTGGAAGTGTGTATGGAGTAAAGGTGTGTCATGGAAATCCTCCATTCATAAAAAATGGCAGGCATTGACATTCACTGACACTTACTGAACACTTACGGAGGCCAAACAGTGGATGTGAGCGCAGTGAGGCAGTGGGTGGTGTGTTCCAGCAGTGGCAACAGTGCATCACCTCTGCTGGTGAAGATTTTTATGAGTGTGGCATGCAGGCTCTTGTTCCATCACAGGCAAAAATGCATAGCTAATGGTGATTACTATAGAGAAAAAGAATGTTTTGTTGCTGAGAATTTGCTCTACCAAATAGTGTTATCGTGCTCTTTGTATCTGTTGTAGTTTCCATGGAAATAAATAGGAGGTATTACTTTTGGAGCTATCTACATATATGAGAGTAAAGTGCTCTTGACTCAATAAGAAACACTTGGCTAAATTCAACTTTGAAATGAAAGTTCAAGAAACAGAAATGAGAAGGAATCCCTTCTGTGAGCCTTGCTCTGTCCATTGAACAGGACTAGCAAACCTCACAGGACCACTCAGGTTCCCTTGCTGCACAGTGAGCAACAAAACCCAGTGAGATACATCACATTTTTCTTTATCTTCCATCAGGCTATAAATTATCATGCCTCTCATGAAAAGGCTGTTAGCCTAATTCCAGGCAATCATGTACATATCCAAATTGCTGTAGGCATGACCAAGTCAAAAATATTCTCCCTCCCATTTCCTTGACCCAAAAAACATTGAGCATTCACTCTCTGCCAGGAATAAACCCTAACATCCTTGTGAGTTCAGCCTTCCTGGTTCATCTTGGCCAAACTGACTAGGCCAGATTCCTCTAGGGCAGCCCCACAGTGTGGGGTATTGGTGGCAGGAATGAGGAATGAGTGTTTCAGTCGGAGAAAGAACCCTGTAAGCACAGCATTAACATTCACAGTAAACATCGGTGGGCAAGACAGAAATAAAGACAGAGATCCATCTCAGATAATAGGCTTTTTCCAATGATTGCTCCTCATCGCTTAGGAACACATCAATCCTGCACATCAATCCCACCCTCTGCTACTGCAGGCTGTCGTGTCATATATTGCCTTTCTTGAGCTCTGTTCTGTAAGAAATAGTTAATGCCTACTGTGACGGTGAGATTGTTTCTGGCTTCTAATTTCAATTTATTTGTGGCCAGTTTATAACCATTTCCTTCTGAGCCAATATTGTTCCTTAGCTTAACTAGCTCTTTACCCTTCCTGATGTTTATTCTCCTGTTATATTTACACAGGACTGACATATCCTCTGTAAGCCCTCTCTGAACAAGGTAAACTCTGGCAGTTCCACTCATGGGATTAGCTGGATCACTTCTCCTGCCTACCAGCACTCAGCTTTCTTAAATGCCTGTTTGCTGATCTTTGTTTGCTCTTCTTCATGCATATTGTACTAGCCCTGTATTGATAGAGTTATTGCAATGTGGATACTAGATGATCCCCACCTGATTATATCTCTTCTAGTTCTTCCAAAACATGGATTTTCTATGATGGAAATAGATGGGTTTGGGAAACTGGCACAGTGCAGAACCTTGGAGCCCCAGAGCTTATGTCCTTACATCTGGTAACCACAGGACAAGCAGAAACTCAGAGTTTTTGGATATGAGTTTAGGTTTCCTGAAGTTCCCTTTTCCTACTAATTCTCTACAGCTCTGACTATAACCTGCAATATTTGAATCTCTCACTTTTGTGACAAAAGGAGTTCAATGAAACCCTGAGTCACGCTATGGTTGTAAATTGTTGTTTGGGGGTCTTCGGAATTTTGAAGCTTAATGTATCCATCAGAATATCCTGAGCAACCGAGACCAAAATATGACAAGGGGACTTAATAACTGCTCTGCAGGGGCCAGAGTGGGCCAAGCTGGGTAATGCTCTCAGAAGTGGGGTGGCGGATACTTCCCTGTGCTCACCTGCAGTCGCTTGGCCAACATTGCAGTTCTCTCCTGCTGGCTGGCATACCTGGGCACAGCTCGTGCCACACGTGGGCAAAACAGCTCAGAAAAGAAATTGCAGTGCTGCAGTTGAGAACAGCTCGCAACTTGATTATTCTGGCTCATTTGGAGAAAAGATGGTAGTGAGGGCTTTTGCTTTCCAGGAGGCCCCCGGGAGATGCTAATCCTGCCCTCTGTATCCAGACGTCTTCCCACATTTGCCACGGAAGTGTTGGTTGGCAGTCAGTGAAGCAGCTGTGCAAGTGGACCAAGCTGCGAGAGGAATGGCTCTGCCTGGATCACTTGGTGTTCAGCTTCTCTGCCACAAATTGTCCAAAGGAAAGGTAATGCAATATTAACATCCTGTCTGGAAGAATAAAAATAGGGAATAAAATGTCTGTTTTGGATGAGAAATGCTTCAGGAAGCCTTTGCCTGTTACTCATGACGTTTTGCCACCATACTGCTATTAAATCCACAGCCAAAGCATGTTGGTATCAGAAGCAGGACTCAGAGGAGTGCCAAACTGAGGCACTCTGTCCTTTCCTGTCTACTGTGGTTTCAGGAACTTCAGTCCTTTCATTCATTAGCTGTTTAATTGTCCTGCAAAGGTCTTGAGTCAATATTTTTATTTCCTGATTTTACCTGCCAGTGGTGAACAATCTGCTCCCCTTTCAGAGCATCTGACTAAATTTAACAAGCAGACAAGGAGGACACTCCCATGCCTGCTGGACTGGAAAACTGTAAGTATATTTAACAATTCAAAGTTTGCATGCAGACCTTGAAAACAACCACTTTGTTCAGAACAGGACCACTGTTCTGCTGTTTTGTTTTTTTTTTATGCCGTGGAAATAAAAGGTTTCAGATCATACCAAAAATATGTAAAGATAAGGATGTTATAGCTCCATGGTAAACTATAGAATCAAAAAAGTTTGGAGGTTTTCTTACAGTTTCTGAAGTGGAAAATCAAATTAGTTCTTAGCTGCTGACCATTGACAGCTGGAGATATCTCTCATTCTCTTCCTTATAATCTGTAGGAAGTTGATCAGAACTAGCAATTCACTTGAAAAACTTGACTTCAAAAGACCCATCAACTGATTCAACACTTGTATCAAGAAAATTGATCCATTATTCTTTTTTTTTGTATGTGGAAATCAAGCCTTTCACAAATCAGTGTGGCAGAAAACAGCTGGATTTATACTCAAAGGGAAAAGAAAAGATGATTTACTGTATCTTTGTTTTGGAGGGTTCAGAGGAATTCAGCAGGGAGGTTTTGTGGTTCTACAGGGAGAACCCAGCCCTGCCAATTCTGAATTAAACCCCCAGAAAATGGGAACTGTACATATTAGTGTGACAGCCATCATACAAAAATATGGATCAGATGGGTTTCCCTTGTTGTACATCCAATTTTAACAGTCCCAACTTTTCACTACTGTTATTTTAAAAATCCCAGCTGCACTGTGTTTTCAGGAAAAGGGGAAGACAAACAGCAGAAACAGGTATGGTTGGGGCCTTTGCCCTTTTAAAACTTGCCTGTGGTACATCGGCACCTCCACACCATGCAGCTACCAAGATTAACATCTTCTGGAGCATCTGGAAGCTGCCTTCCTTCCATAATCCAGGGAAAATGGAAAGGACAGTGCTGACCTTCAGACGTGTTAGTGGTGGACAAAGTCTGGGTCTTGGATGTTCAAACAGGTGATTGGGCTGTAAGGAACAGAGCCCTCCCCTCAACCAGTGGCACAGACAGCAAATGCCTATGAACAGTGCTTGTCTGATTGCTGTCTTCCACTGAGCCAAGTAAAACACTATTGGCAAATTACAAAACAGATGAACATGCTCCTATTTTTTGGCACATAAAAGGAAACCTGCTTTATCCAGCCACATCTGTTTCTTTGATTTAATTCCATGCTCATTCCTGTTAGCATTGGATGAGTGGTTTGGCAAATACATTGCAGCCCGCTTCACTGAAGAAAAAAAAAGGCTTCCTGGGGAAATAAATCCCTGTATGAGACTTTGATGTGAATATATTTGGAAAATTATTTGATTAACCCCTCCTCCTCACCAGTTGACTGTATTCTGGGGTGGAGCACAAGCCTTATGTTAAGGGACCTGGGTCTTCACAAATAAAATGTATAACTTTCTCTCCAGTCACCCTAGATGCTCTCACAGCAGGACTATGATTGCTCGCAAGATGCTTGCAGAGAAGTAGCAAAAACGTCCTGCTGGTTTGTAAGGTAATTCCAGCGCAAGAGGTAAAACTTAAATGTAGTGCAATTCATTAATCTCTAAACTGTGTGACTACACAAACTGCAGGAGAATTGTAACTCCTAGAAAGAGCATTCAGAAAAGGTGAAGGAGAGAAGCAGAGAGAAAATTAGTGTTTCAGAACACAGAGACTACTAACTTAGAGCAGAAAACCGTAACTAAAAGTAATACGACTGTAGACAGGGTGCACATACCACACATGGTTTATAAAGGCAGATTGAGCAGATAGTAGGAAATGTTCATGAACTCTGCATTTGTCCTGTGTTCACGAGCTGGAGCTTGTCAATCAATCAGTTAACAGCTAAGGATATGCAGCACTGCTCACAACCTCACAATTTGATACACAAACTGCTGGGTGTGTCTGAAGCTGTAACAACAGACACTTTGGAAAGTCACTTTAAGAACACATTTAGAGCATCAAACATGGGGCAAGGAGAAGATTTTCCATGATTAAAAAAAGTGACTATAATTATTCTGTCAGCAAATATTTAGCCCAGTACCCTCCCCAAGAGCCAGCTGCTAGACCCCACAGCACTGCACTTGTATACTTGAACTGGGATGAACTATGAGAAAATGAAGCATGCCAAGAAGAGTCAGGCAGCTATCTTGAATTTGCACTGATCTGAGTTGACAAGAGTACCGCCTCTTCTATGCACAGCTCATGAACACCAGTGGGAATGCAGTTTTGGTGACAGAAACAGAGAATCCCACAAATATGTCTATAAATATGATGTGGGCCAGAGAACTCATTTAAACATACTTTATGGCTTGAGGTGTCATCCAGACAGAAAGCACAAACAGGCTGCAAATAGCAGGCCCCTGATCTTGAGGACTTTAAGATGTGAGAACGAGGATAATCTTCAAAATGGGATTTAAGCAGGATTTCAATAAACTAGAGTTCTGCAAAAGAGTAAATTCTGCAGTTTCTTCAAAAACTAGTACTAGTGCTCAAAGGTCAATCTATGGGTAACAGTCCATGACAGATTCAAACTCCTTTAGATATAGATAGATATAGATAGATAGATAGACAGACAGATAGAATGGCCAACTAGTAAGCAGTGAAGCTGATTGCATCTAAAATGTGAGCCTGAAACTTCTGTTCCTTGCGTTTCCATTTACTCCTTAGTCGTCCTTTGCGTTTACTCCCTGAATACATTTTAATATCTCCATCCTATCTCCAATCACCTCCTGCAGCCAAAGTACAGCACACGTCATCATTCCTTGAATCCCTTCCCTGACAGTCTTCCACCAAGGGCCTGACCCCGGCATCTGCCTCCTCCTTTGTCTTATTTGAGTCTGGTGACTTTCTGCTCCTCCTTTTCTTTACAGAATCACAGAATTGTAGGAGATGGAAGGGACCTCCAGAGATCATCTAGTCCAACCCCCCTGCCATAGCAGGCTCCCTAGACCAGGTTGCACAGGTAGGCATCTAGGCGGGTCTTGAATATCTCCAGACAAGGAGACTTCACAATCTCCCTGGGCAGCCTGTTCCAGTGCTCCGTCACCCTTTCCATGAAGAAGTTCTTACCCACGTTTGTGCGGAACTTCCTATGCATCAGTTTGTGGACATTTCCCCTCGTTCTATCACCACGCACCGTTGAGAAGAGTCCGTCCTCATCCCTTTGCCTCCTGTACTTTAGATATTTATAGACATGGATCAGATCCCCTCTGAGTCTTCTTTTCTCAAGGCTGAACAGACCCAGGTCTCTCAGC
>JANHGO010007233.1:0-20277 GCA_024606505.1 Aquila spilogaster
AATACTCACTGATTAGGAAATATGTTGCAAGAGGTGCTGGCCACTTAAGAGTCAAAACTCTCCTTTTCAAGGGATTGACTTCAGCCGTACAAAAAAAAAGAAGAAAAAAAAAGCAAGCCCTGCTACTAAGTTGTTCAGAGCTTTTTTCCTCTCGTCTCCCATCCCCCAGGCTATCTGTTCAGATTTTCCATCATCCTCTCTTTGTATGTTTGTTTGTTTTTCTTTCAGTGTATTAACAGAAAGCAGTCTTTAGGAAATTGAGAGATTTTCCTCTCTCTGAATGTTCTTTGATAAGTGCTTAGCATATTGTATAGACTAGATATAAAATTCTCTCTCTGGTAGATGAATACAAAATAATTTCTGTGATTTCTAATTCAAACAGTTCGCTGTGATCTGCTTTTCTTTGTGTGCCATCAGTCACTATCTCCCCCTTCCCTCCTACTTTCTGTACCATGCTTCCCCTCCTGGGGCAAGGGGATTAAAGCAGCGGCAGGGCACAAAGCTGCAGGTCCATTACGTGCGCCTAAGGCTGAAGTACCTTGCCAGAAGCATGATCAAAAGATCCTCTGAAGTGAGAATTGGACCACAGTGGCACCACAGGTCCACATTTATCCGCTTTACAAACGGTGAGACGCGTGGGATGCCTGGTCTCAGCTCCAGGCAGGGTGCGGCGGGACAGAAGAGCTCGGTGTGATTCAGACCAGGAAAAGCTGAGCGCAGCAGGGATGCTGCAGAGGGTGGTATCCTGAAGGAGCTCTTTGGAAGGCCTGGAATGGCACTGTGTCATAGAATCCCATAACATCTTGAGTTGGAAGGGATCTGTAAGGATCAAGTCCGACTCGTGGCTCTGCACAGAAGTACCCAAGAATCAAAGCACAGATCTGAGAGCATTCTCCAGATGCTTCTTGAACTCGGGCAGCTCAGGGCTGTGCCCACTGCTCTGGGGATGTGCCAGTGCCAGCCACCCTGTGGTGAAGAACCTTTTCCAGATTTGTAGCCTTACCCTCTCTTATCGCAGTTTCATGCCATTCCCTCAGGGCCTATCATTGTCACCAATGAGAAGAGACCTCCCCCCGGTGTGGCTTAAGGCCATTACCTCTCGTCCTATCACTGTTATCTGGGGAAGGTAGCTGACCCCCACCTCACTGCAACCTCCTTTGGGGAAAGAGCACGATTAAGCTCTCCCCTGAGCCTCCTCTTCACCGTACTAAGCAATCCCAGTTCCCTCAGCCACTCCTCATAAGACTAACTGCATGAAACTTTGTGCTTTTGGTGATTGCCCAGCTCCAACTGTCTTGATCTCTCTGCAAGGCCTCTCCACTCTTAGTGGAGTCAACAGCTCCTCCCAATTTACTATCACCAGCAGTCTTCCTCTAAATCCCTTCTAGTCCTGCATCCAAGTCATTTATGAACACATTAAGGAGAACTGGCCTTAAAATGGAGCCCTGGAGAACCCCACTACTGAACTGTCATCTGCAAGCTTTTGGGAAATGATGAACAGCAGCTGCCCTTACCCATACCACGCTCGAATCTGATCCCTCGTTGGAAGAGTAAAATAAGTGATTTAGAGCGTGGTGAAGTAAAGGCAGCAAGAGGATAGTTTTAAGATGCCCCATCAAACCCATGAGTCTTGATTTGTTTTGCATCATAAGAGCAGGGGAAGGCCGTGCCTTCATGTAGACAAGGGAAGTAACGCTTCCCATTTATTTAGTAGACTAGCCTGGAGAAACTTGCTGAAAGTTGTCAGTGAGGATTTCTCATGATGTTCTCTTCTAAATTGCGATCATGGTGTTTATAACAAGTAGAGAAGAGACCTCTAAAGTGAAATTGCAGTGCATCTCCAACTCTCAAGGACGTTGGCGTGGGAATAGTTGAGTTTTTCAACAGTAGGATTTTGTCTTTGCTGCCAGAAAGGTGTATTTTTTTTACAACCAATGTAATTAACAGGAGAACTGTCCCAGAGTAGAAATAATTCACTCTGTGGCATAACTGAAATGTCATCTGTGCTGTCTGGTTTTGTTTTTAACCTTGGGCTTAAAAAGAACTAAAAATCTCTAGCTGTAAAAGAGCACATCGCCTGCGAAACATTATAAGCCATTTGTCTTTATGCACAAACGCCACCTGGCACTGTAGTTCCACTGACACGTCATTAAATGCACAGACCAGCCTCATTTTGCCACTAATTAGTACAAGGCTCCCTTGGAAGCTTCAGGTAATCTGGGCAGTGCAAAGAGAGGCACGAGGGTCCCCATTGCAGGCATGGCCGTAGCTGCACGAGAGGCTGCAGCTGCAGGCTGCCCCATAACTGCTCCTGCTAGACAGGCCCGCATTCACCACCACAGGTTTCTCCCAGCTTGGGCAGAGGCCAAGTTAAACTTCCATGAAGATTTCTTACATTTGCAGCCACTGTTGATCATTTTCCCTCTTATTTGATGTGGATACTGAGACATATGGATTGAACTATGTTTATATCAGCCCCAGAAGATATCGTCGCAGTTGCATGCAAACTGTTCTGCTCTGGCGCTCGTAGCTGACGTTCGTTGGGGCCTTCAAAGCTTTTCCATGCAGCAGTTTGGTATGGATGCTCCGAAAGAGCCCCCAGCGTTCCCAGCTAACCAAGAAAGCAACAGCGGTTTGTTAGATGTGCAGAAAAACGCATGCAAACAGCTCTCATTGGTGGAAAGAATGTTACAAGTTGAATCCAAAGTATTCAGCAGCTTCTAACTTTATACCCACAATAACAACTCTGAGGGGGGAGGAAAGAAACCACCAACTTTTTCCCCTCGATTTCCAGGAAATGTAATGTTAAAACTTGCAAGGGAGAAAGCAATCCTTAGATGTGAGAAATGCCAGCGTGAATTGCCATTCTGTTTTAATTATTTCTGATGTAACACTTTATTCAGCAATTGTTCCTTCTTTTCTGCTCGGTGGTTTTAAATCAGCAGCCTGCAGGTTCCTGGGGCTGTTGGGCAGCCTGGGATGCCCGGCCATTATCTCAGCAAAGCAGCTCTGCGGTTAGCGTGCCTGGGTTTGCCAGATGGGGGTCTCTCTGCGCCTGGAAAGCATTAGGGGGAGTCCACAAGTCGCCGAGATTGAAAAGAACTGCGTTACAGTGGGGCTGCTCGGAGGGGCTGTCTCCCCAGGGAGAAGCTTTGAATGAAACCTCCTGTTTCTGGTTTGGGTTATGACTTCCAATTTGTTAGACTCTGTTGGTCTCTGTTAGAAGCGAGCTGAGCGAGGGGCAGAGGAGGAAGTGCCGTCTGTGCTGCTTTCTGCCTCCCACCTCTCCTGTCTGTGTGCTCAGGGTGAGTGGCTGAGCACCCATCGAACCGCGCGGGATGGAGTTGTGTTCAGCTGTCCCATGTGCTTCTGAGCTGCAGGATATTGTTATTAACCTTCCTGTACAAGGCTGAATTCCATGAGCGTTTGGGTTTTTTTTAATGTGTTTAGGAGGAGGCATAGGTTCCTTTCAGTTTGTCAAAAGGAAAGAAATGTTGCTCCCCTTCATTTCATCAATCTGTAGCAATTTCTGGGCAGTCTACATGGAAGAGCTTTATAAATACCTCTGTAGCTTTTTACAGCTTGAAGGCAGAGGCCAAATCCACGTGTGATGCACAAAAGGCCAAAGGTTTGCCCCCGTAAGAGATCTGTTACTGGCATCTCAGACTTGCCCTGGAGCTGCCCTTTTCCCACAGAGCAGAGATCTCTGGAGCCACGTGTGCCAGACAGGGCCCCGAGAACGGCAGCGAGGAGGGTTCTGTTGTACCGGTGTGGAGTTGCAGGTGTTTGCAGTAGCCCACGGTCAGTTTGCATCCATCTTTTTGGTTGGTGCGGTGCTGTTTTGGTTGTTGAGTACCACCATAACACCTGGTGCTGCTGCAGCACGTCAGTGTTCTTGTTCAAGCTTTGGTACCCACTGCAATATCAGTCTTGGAAACAGGACCGCTAGGACTCCCTGAATCTTGTTTAATAAAGTCACGTAGGAAGGGCATTGTGATTATAAATCACACTTGGAAATGGGCCTGCAGAGTGCTTGCTGGGTCATGTGCTGCTCCCTCCGTGTCACATGCCGTGCTGTTCCAGGCTCCTTTTTAATTTCCGAAAAGAAGGCATAGAGCAGCAGCTGCAGATAGAGGTGGAATTCATTTAGCTGCTTCAAGGAGGCCACTGCCAGCAACAAACAGCAGCTCGGCGGCCTTGGGCTGTGGCGAGGGGAAGGAGAGCCAAGCGGCTGGAGGTGGTATAATAGAAAGGAAAAGCACCGAGTGATTTGGCAGCATGTGAAAGAGGTAAGGATGTGGTAGAGAAAGGAGCAGGAGGAGCTGGAGTGAAAAGCAGAAGTAAACAGTATGATTTAACTTATTCAGAAGGGACAGAATGCTTATTAAAGCTCTGAGAGATGATAAATTAGTGCTTCGGTGCTATTGTTTCAGATAGAGCTGTCATATGGTAATACTGCAGCGATAAAGGCTGCAGGCTCTTGAATTCATAGGGGGGAATGGAAGTGGGACGTGTGGTTACATGACAGAGCTGGAGCTGGTGAGGCAAGAAGTGCTGCCTGAGCCAGGGGACGTCCGTACGTCCATGTGCTGCGTGGAAGTGGTCGTTGCCTGCTGAAGAGGGACAGCTTAAACAAATACTTCAGTGCATCCTTGAGTCCGTGTTTCTATGAAGATGTATCCGACACCGAGAGCCTTTACCTCAGTTGGAAGGTGTTGAAGCACTGCTGTAGCTTACGAAACCCATGTCTGAAATAGCTCCGGCGCTCTCCCCTGGAAATGCTCTTTTGCTGTCGCTCCCATGGCAGCACGCAGGATGGCAGGAGAGAATTTGAGGTGCTTTGCTTGTGAAGTTTTCCCCTAATACCGGGCTGGGGGAGGGAATCACAAAATGATCTGATCTTACATTACACAGAATCTCTTGCATTACTTACTGTGGCATATTGTTTCCTCCCACAGAGTTCTGCTCAATCGCTTTCAGGAAGAGGCTACTCCGTAAGTCATTTTACAGCTAATTCTTTCACTTCTGTTGATGTTGATTGCAGAGGTCTACACCACCTATTGCATATCCACTGCCATGAAAGAAATGCAGAGTATAGGAAGTAGGCTTAGAGAACGGACCTGTCATGCACCTGTCGAGGGACCAGTCTGACATATGAGAGAGCATGAAGGGCCTGGGGATCCTTGAATTTAATGTTATGCCTCTGGAGATGGTTCTTTAGTTGTTGGATAGTGCATTTGAGCTAGAGTCAGCTCCTGGGAACTAAAAGACGAGTGGAGAGTTTTCAACAATGGTGGGAGATGCTTCCCTCCTCTCTCCCACTCACCCCCATGTAGGTTGTCATTTTTGCATTAAATACAAGAATCGAAAAATTATTGTGCTTTAAGAATTGCATCCTTCCTCAGTCTGAACCAAAAAAGTCAATACCCTCTTTGTTTACAAGCTCTGAGTTATGAGTGAGTGCAGCAGAAAAACAAAATCCCTTGTTTTCAGAGGAAGGTTTTCTGGTCTTCTTACAGGAGAGTCCCAGGTACAGGGCTGGTGATACAGGGCCAGGACACATTGTCACGTGTGTGCAGTGGAACAGTGATGTTGAATTGGCCATTTCTGTTCACACGTCCCTGATTTCTATGTGCAATCGCAGTTTATTCGTGTAGAGGTGGTACAGCTGTTTGTTTATTTGGGTTTATTTGGGTACCTTTGCTGCTCAGTTGTCCAAAAAGGCAGGCACATAGATGTTAGTGTATATGTTAATAACGAAATGGGAGAAGGTATAAGTGGCTTAGCAATGTCAATATGAAAATTCCTGGAATCACACTGTGTGTGCCTCTCATAACAAAGGTGTGGTGTGCAGATATCTGTTACGATAACAGCAACTCTGGTGCATGCTATATGTGTTATCAGAAATGCGTGATGCAAAGCCAAGCGCAGCTGAATTGCAAAGGCTTTACAAAATAACATGACTTGAGAAGTCTTAAAGTATTGTGAATGATGTCACAGATTTTTAGGCAGTAATGACACGTCTCCTAAGTATCCTTCCATCAAAAGCTTTCCAGCATCCCAGGTGAGTATCAGTGCTGAGTTCATTGGGCGATGAGAAACATTTGCTCCGGGACAGGGATTGAAGTCTCTGCTGGCAGACCGGCTGAGCGCTGCCTTCCCCTCACAGGAACAGCTGGACTCACCTAAGCTTCTAAAGGCAGATGCTGCATCTTCTGTTTATCTGAAAAATGCTGTGCGCGCCTATGGCACCACATGCATAATAATGAACCTTTGCAGATTGCAAGACTGAGGGCATGGTTTGGGAATGAAGCAGATTCCCGCTGGCTGTAACGCAGGTTTCAAAATCTTAATGGAAAAGGCCCCAAATGTTCTTTTGAGGATCTCTAGGCCTGTACATCACGGGACTGTTTTCCACCACTGCTGAGCATTAAGAAATTTACTTTTGTCTCTCAGGTAAATGAGTTTGAGAAAATTTCTAGCTCCTTCTCTGCACATGTGCGGGGACAAGTTCCTGTTATTTAGCCGACCCGTAGCTCACTAAGGGAGGCAGGAGCTCTCTGTGTGCCACGGCAGTGTTTTGAGATTGTGAGCTGTGTGAGCCGGGCTTGCTTTTCCTTATGGGTTGTCATTTTCCCCATTAAATTGCCTTCTGCCTCACCACGTACCAGCTGCTGAGGCTGACCATTTCCCTTAAGACTCCAGTGCTGCTCAAAATTGATTTAGCATAAGGCAGAGCCTATCGCTTCCAGCCCTGCCAGACCTCTCTGGCCCAAACCCTCTCTGGAAGCCGATCCTCCCAGGTGGCAGAGAGTTGTTCAAACCGTTGCTTCAAGAAGACTGGCCGCAGCCCAGGGCTTGTCCATAATATCGGTAACAGTTCTCATTCTCTCATGAAAGCAGCTGCCTGCAAAACACGAAGTCAGTGGTTTGGCTCTGCTCCTGTTTACACCAGGTTGTTTGCCAGGTGGGTGCAAAGCACGTTCCCGCTGGTGCTAAGCGGGGAGCACGCACCTGCTGCCCTCCTGGTACGGCTGGTGTGGCTGGAGACTGCCACTGGCGAAATGACGAGATATGCTGTCGCTCTGTGAAGTGCTGGTACTGGGTTTCATAAGCAGCTGTGTGAACACCACCAACTATTTCGTGTGCACTCACTTTTTAATGAACTTGTTTCAAGTCTACTCGCTTTGCCATTTGCTCCCTTGACCTCGCAGAGCAGTTTGCTTTCAGAAGCAGTGGTAGAAATGTTAAGGAGATGCGCTTTTGCAGAAGGAGCACTTAGAGCCTGTAGTAGTTAGCTCGTATGAGAAGTCTCAGCCCAAGTTTCAGCCATCCAGCCGGGCCTTGCAGCACAGGCCAGGAGAGCAGCACTGCCTAAACAAGGGCCATGCTTAGCACAGGTCTGGAATCCTGGTCTCACTGAAGTCAGCAAAAACCCTTGGTTACCTTCAGCTGCGCCTAGGTTTCATTTCTGCATTTGGAGCCATAAAAGTAGTGCTAGCAGTGATGTGGTAGTTTCTCAGTCCATCTGAAGATGTCATAGGCACAATTTCTTATAAAGCTATTTCCCAAAATAAAGTTTTGAATGGTGTGTAGTTTTACATGTCAATGTCTCTACTGTTTCTGCAAGCTCCTTATCTCATCAGCAGCGTGTTTCATATGTGCTTCTGCTGTGCTGAGAAATAGAATGCTAGTTTGTTTATGGAGGTTCATATCTTATTCCCTTTATGACTTGATGGTTACATGTATGTACATACACTTCCTGCACGCACAGATGAGATATGTGATTTGAGTCAGGAAGGTCTGCCTGTCCCCTGAGCAGCCAGAATGGATTTTCATTCTGGTAACAGATTGAGAGGCCTGTCTACCCAAAAATGCACTGATTTGTTTGAAACTATGTGTAGGGTTACAGATTGGCTTCGTTGCTGAGGTTGGACCATCTATCAATGTTATTTCTGATACCTAAGTCAGTTTAGGATCTAAAATGCTTGGAAAGTAGCTACAATGAACAGGAGATCAGTCTGTGCAGTCTGTTGCTCACGGCTGCAAAATCGCCGTTGTTTGCAGTCGAGTTCATCACACAAAGCCAAGCTGCAGTTGAACTTGACTAACTTTTACAGAGTACAGTAAAGGATGGGAGTGGGAGTACGTAGTATCTTAAATAAACAAAAAGCCTTTTCCAATAAATTTTGTAGTTTAATTATAAAGCATCTGTGCAGCTGTTGCTCTTCTCAAATGGAAAGGGCTAAAATGCAGGAACAAATAACTGAGTAAGCTTGAAAACATATGGCGGATGGACAGCCATTGAACCAACCTGTCCGAGTGTTGCTCAGAGCAGAAGTGCAGGAGGATGAGGCGGCTTTGTTTGGTTGTATTTGTTCTTGGAAGGTTTTTTTTTTTTAAACAAAACCAGTAACGTACCCTTGGCAGCAGCGGCAGCTGATTTTTATTCTGAGCTTCTGCAAAATATCAAAGTCTTTTCGGCCTGGTCACATCCCTGGCAGCTCATCAAATTCTGTTGATTTTACATCTTCCTTGTTGAGCACCGGAAAACGGTGGCTCAGGTGGCTCAGACTGCAGCTCGTGGATGTGAGGAACCATACAAAGAACCCCAAAGGGCCGGGTCAGCGCTGCCCCCGCAACCCGCTGCTTTCTGCGGGGTGGTACAAGCCGTGCAAAGAGCACGGAGATCCTTGTGTCCAGGGCCGCCTGTGTGATTGGCATCCTGAGAAAGATCAATGTCTCGATCATTAAGATCAACAGCGTTATTGCACTGAAGCATATATTGCTTCTGCTTGGGAGTTCTTGTGGCTGCAGCTCATGGGTGCGGAGGTGTGCTCGGTGAGCAGAGCCAAACTTGGCTTGTAACTAATGGGCTTCCTCCGCTTGCTGATCTGTCACACTGATGAAAAATCTCTCCTCGTAGGTAGGTAAAATTTTGTAGCTCGGCTGGAAAAATCATTGCTCTTTCGGACCTTTGATAAATTAGCATTTTCCCATGCCAAAAATCAATATTGGAAAGAGGGCTCTTGTTATGAATCTAAAACTCCTTGAGCTGGAGCCAAAGTTAAATGATCACAAAAGTGAATTTAGTATGCACTTCCTGCAACAGTGTGCCTGTGGACTGGCAAAATGAGCAAGGCTTTCTGGACAAGGCTTACGAGTAAGGGACCAATCATTCTAAAATATGTATCAGTCTTGCCGTGATGCCAAGTGTAAAAGAGGGACTGCAATTGCCTTCCTTTTCTGGACAAGAAAGAGAGTGGCAGGTAGGTTCCCCTCAGGTGGAGCAACGCTCTGTCTTAGATACTCAGAAAGAGGAGATAAAAAGAGCCCGTGATGAAGTGGTGTGTGCTCTGTAAGAGCAATAGCAACGCAGAGAATGAAAAAAGGATAGAAAAAATGAGAATGTATTATAGAAATATGAAGACTTTTTAAAGGACTTCTCTGTGTGAGACAGCTGGAATATTTGAGAGCCGAGAACGTAACTGTGGGTGTCAATCCAAAGCAGTCAACTTCTGCTGCTGTTCTCTTTGTGTGTTCCAAAGTAGCCTCACTTCACAAGAGCCATCCCCAGGTTTGAATTCACACGGACAGACGGCGTTTCCTGGGTAAGCAGTCCACGTTAGTTTGCTCTGAGAGCTGCGTTAGGCACGGCCAGGCTGCTGGGAGCCCGCCGAGCTCAGCCGGCCCCTTGACTCTGGCGTCGGGCTGTAACCCACGAGCTCAGTGCTGTTGAGTAATTATTCCGGATTTGTGCGGGCTCTTGAGGGTTTTTGAGGCATCCTGTGAGAAGCGTAAGCAGTACAAACACAAATGAACTACGTACTTCAGCTTTACAAATACTGAAGCCCATGAACATCCTTACAACACATTTCCTTTAGAAGTTCCCTTTTCCGAAAATCTGTTTCTTCTGAGACGACTTCTGCTTTTAATTAGGATGAAAAGTCCCATAAATTTTCACTCATCTCCTCGGCCATAAATAAGCACAAAGGGCCCTCTCTGGAGAAGTTTCAGTCCGCCTGAACCAGTGGCACTGGCACTGGGCTGCCCCAGAGGCTCCCGAGCAGCTTTGTTCCCGCAGCAGCGTGGACTGCTGCTTGCTCCTTCCCATGCAGCCCCAGCGCAGGGCAGCTGCAGTCAGCTGGTGCCACGAGCCCCTGGAGGGAAGGGGCAGATGACTTCTGTGTGATTTCTGCCCGTGGTTTTAATCTCCCTGCCATCGCCCCCAGCTTGGCTGGGAGTGCTGGGGGGATCAGATCTCTCATCTGTCCAGGAAGATGCTGTTATACAAACTCATCCCCCAAAATTCCCTTTGCTCCTCAGCTTTTGGGGCAGGATAACCTTGCTGTCAGAGGCCTTTACACACTGAAATGAAGAGTTGTCCTAAATCTATCTTGAATTCACCAGCCCGGAAAGGATTGCATCTTACTTAAGACGAAAGGCAAAGGATTTTGAGAGTATCTGGTCTTTATTTCTGGACCTTTTTGCTTAAGACTGTCCGGAGGCAGTTGTGTCATATATATGCTATAGGTTTCCTTGCATAACAGGGCAGGGTGATTGCTAATCTGTTACGGTGGTTTTCACATTGCTTTTTCTTCTCTCAGCTCCCTTTCCTTACAAGCCCATACCTTGTTCTACCTTTCTCTCCATTCCCTCTACCGAAACCATCAGAAAGACAATGCAAACAGACAGTTGATCGGGGCCAGGGCTGCTCTCCTGGTGAGCACAGTGAGCAGGGGGTGAGTGCAGGACCTCTTTGGGGATTTGGGTTTCAATTTTTAATTCTCTGTTCGTCTTGTGCAGAGTGGGAATAGGCAATGCTGGGGCGTTGTGCCTAGAGAAATAGCCAGCTTCAGAGGGCTGCAGGGCGCTGGGGTTTGTTCTGCTGCCTGTGGCCGTAGGTTCCTCGGAGGAAATTCACGTGGTGGGGGAGTTCACGCTTTCTTGTTTTATCTCGTATCTCGATATGCCCTTGCTGAAACCTACACCCAAAACCACGGCGTGTAAGGAGAGCAGCAGAGGAAATAACAGTGACATTAACTCATAATGCTATTGTAGAAATGAGACAAATGACATGTTTTGGTGACCTTAATAGTAGGTGAACAAGAGAGAACGAGGGAAAGAGATGGAGTGAATTAACTTCGTGGATGCTGTTGGCGTTAGAGAACGCTGCTGTCTTAGTGCACTGTACAATTCAAAATATTTAATTGTGCTGTTCTGTGGAATAACATTTTGCCCTCGTGCTCGGGAACTGATTTCTGTTATGTCCCAGAATGGTTTTCCCTGTATTGAACTGCTTGGAAATAAACGGGTCTACAGAGGGTGAGTTATTTGGACCAATGATAAAGCTACTTGCATATCCCTGGGTTAGCGTGGGTTTCCTGTAGGTTAGTGGCCTTTATGCAATTTCATCACATTTATTTCTTCCCTGTCTCCTTTTTTTAACTGAGATTCATTATTAAAGGCTGGAGACAACTCTTCACCCATTTCTTCACTGTCTTAATAGAAAATAGAGATGCAACTGTAATTTCCCAAAAGAGATACAATTCTAGGTGAGATGTCACACCATAGAAAGGCTCTGGTAACGTACTGAGGTGTGGTGGCTCAGCTGCGAAAACTGCAAATGGGAGAAAATCTGTTGTGTGCTGGAGGTTGAGGTTTCTCTCTCTCACTTGGTGTTTCAGCCTGGCTGCAGTGTAGCGTGCTGCTAAGATGCAGACATACTGGGGAACGCAGCTGCGTGTGCGGCAGAAAGGCAGCACTCCTGTGCTTGCAGTGGGTGGGAGAGCAGAGGAATGGCACCATGTCTGCTTCTGTAAGGAGGAGAGCCCGGCAGGGCAGCAGGATGATGGGCAGGTTGAGGAGCAGGAGTCGGATAGGTGCTGGAGACATGGATTCGCATCTGCAGCACTGCTTCGCTGGGAGAGAAGCGTGCAGCTGAACCCCTGGTCAGTCATGGGAAGGGCTTCTGGGCACTGTCAGTTTTCACTTCCCGTCTCCTCAGCATTTCAGCATTGCCATTCCTTGTTGTGTCTGGCCCCAGTCACCATGACTTGCTGGGTGACATTTTAGAAAGTGAAATAACAGCCAGGTGCCCTTTCTCCTTCCTGTGGCAAGTAAATCAATGGAAGTGTAGCGGTCCTGATTACGTTGTGCAAAAGGGCCAGCAGCAAGAAAGCTGGGGAATGCAGCAGAAAGGGGACAATGTAAAGGAATCGTAGTGTGCAACCTGTGTGTGAGAGATGAGTTGCAAAGGGACGGGAGGCCTTTCAGTGCTGTTTGGCAGTCAGTGAGGCCAGGTGCTAGACTAGTACTAGACTGTTTGTTTGAGCAAAACCCTTTTGGAGGCAGTGGTATGATTCCAAAGTTCAGTCGTTGCCGTGCCCAAAAGTTGGTCATTGTCCATCTTGCTTTAAAACCTGTTGGTTGATGGGTCTAGTGCTATGAGAGAAATGTTTGGCTTCAGCTGAAACACCCAATGTTCAGCTTAGCTCCCAGTGAGTGCAGCTGCTCTTTCATTTTTCAGCTCATCACAGGTCAGGAACTCAAAGGCACTGAGGCCGAGTAAAACTGTTTGTTGCTCTGAGCTCTGCTCTGGTTTTGTGTGAATTGTCTGCTTCTGTGGCACTTTGTTTCATGACTTTTTTAAAGTTTGCTTTACTACGCTGTTCTTGGAACAGATACAAGAACCAAAGCTACTTTTTAATTAGCCCTGTGGCCCATCCGGGGTGTATGTGCTAACGTCTTGGCTGTACAGTGTATTTCCATTGAAAGGGAACAGTTTGCCATAGAGTCTGGTAACCTTGAGGTCAGTTTTGAGCTGAAAATTGCTTTTGATTATGGTGTTAGTATATGGCTCAAAAAAATAAAATCAAAACTCTAGCAAGAACTTGTGGTCCTTACAGTGATGGCAGCTGCACACTCAAGAGATATCACATGTAGATTTTAAGGGAATTAATGGTTTTATTTATAGATCCTTTCTAGATATAGTCCTGTACCACTAATCATGAGTATTCCAAGTTTTGCAACCAGAATGGTGGGAAGTTGGCATCCTATCTCCTCATGGTAGCTCTGTCTGCGATGCTTTGTACTGGAGCACAGGCTGACTGGTCCCCATGCTGCAGCTCCAGGCGGTGTGCCCAGTACAGCCAGTGTGCCTGAGCGCTGCTGGCCGAGCACTGGACTATCCCAGGGAGCTGTCTGAGTAACTCTCTGCGTGCGTTCTCCAGTAAGCCGTGCTGGCAGCCTCCAAGAAGCGCGTTAGGACTGTGTAACTGTTAGGTGTTTGCAAACCTGAGTTTATCTTTTTGTTTTAAACCGGTACTTCACTGTAGGAGGTTTTCTTCAGAGGCTGTCAGGTGTGGTTCTTAGGTTTTCTGGGCATGGTCATGCTTTGTCTTGGGGCAGTTCCTGCTGTCCTTGGAATAGGGTGCTCAAGCCGAGATTTTGGGCCCTGTTTAGCAATTGGAGCGCTGCAGGTGGCGCAGCACATGCTTTTAATTCGTGCAGCATCACACTCAGACCAGTCAGTAATTACCAAGGGGAGAAAATGGTAATACTGAGAAGGATAAAGCATGCATCATTTTTGAAAGGCTGATGAACCAGGGCTGTCAGCTTCAGTGGTTAAAACTCTGAAAGTGATCTGGTGAGTCACCAAAGCCGTGTGCCCTCTTTTCGTGCCCTGGTTAAGAACCTGGTTAAGTCAGTGGGAGAAGTTTCCTGCTGCCATCGCCAGGCGAGGACTGACCCACAGACCCTGGGCAGCAGCATGAGCAGCTGAGAAGTTAAATGCAGAGGGATATTCTTATTGTGATGAGCCAGAGATTCAGAACTTGTTCTCAGAAATCATTCATGTTTACAAGGCTCTTCTCTGTAAGCATTTTTCATAGCAAAATGCAAGCAGATGTTGACACAAGCATGATTATAAGGCTCATGATCAAAGTTAAATCAAACCTTCTCTTCCAGTTTGCAAAACAAATTTTCCCCACAGTGTTCACACTGTTCTTCCAAAGCTGCTTAATAGCATCTACACCAAGTAGCAGGCTGGTTTAAGAGGAAAAGAGCTTGAAGCATGAAGATTAGGATATGACAGCGAAGAAGCCCGAGGCCAATAAGTGCTGTGTAACTGGCAGGCATCAAGCTGTGATGGGTGGAGGGCGGTCACAGATTTGTTTTAAGCGTCCTTCCCTCCCACTAAGGACTTGCTGTTCTCTAAGAGCTCTGATTCAGATCATTTCTAGGGAGCCAAGGGAGAGGGCGGGAGAGAGTAATAAATGGTCCCTTGAAAACAAGAGTCAGTAATACGTGCCGCATGACGACCCAGTCAGCCCGTGTAAGTGCAGCCAGTTTCCTGCTGAAGGTTCATTTCTGAGAGATCGTGTGAGCACTCGAACAGGAAGCTGCAGCTTCACCAAACGGTTTCGGTATCAGTGTGTTATCTGTGGTCATTCCCCTCCGCAGCTTGCGGTGAGCTTCTGGTTAGCAGAGAAAGACACTTTGAGCTGAGCTGGCATCAGTTCCCACCTACTTAATCATGTACGCTGCGAGCCGTGTGGTTAGCTCGAGTCCCCCGCTTGTCTTGTGGATTGCCAGTGACAGGAAGGTGGAGATGCATTGAGTGGTTCAGACAGGAATAGCTTGGTTATCTGATGGTCACCCCAGAGACTGATAAAATTCGGTGAGCTCTTTTCTGAGAAGACATCAAAAAAGCAGAAACTGTTGTCTGTAACCACCTGAAGAGTTTATAACGTCAGGGGAAATTTTTCTTATCTTAAAAGCCTCAAAACTGTTAACCCGTCTTAACCACTGCAGACCACAGCCGTGCCTTAGACTCTCGGTGCGCGCGATGGAGCCAGCAGAGACCGTCCTGTGCAAAGGCTGTAAAGTTATGTCAGGGAAATGCTATAGATCACATCTCCAAAAACTACTTTGGTGCTTCAAATTGGAGGGGAACAACTTGAAACAGATGAGAGGAGCTGGTCTTATCTGAGGGATCGTGCTCCATGTTTGCAGGCAGCTCGGTCTCCCCGAGGCTCTCAGCTGCCAGGAGTTTGGTCATGGAGTGATGAGCCACCCTTCTAAGCACAGCCTGCCTGATGAGCCCGAAGCCAAAAAGATGGTGGCAGTGCCATAGGCTTGCAAAGGTTAGAACAGGGGTGACTGTCATATTCTCAGGACCGCCTGGGGAACCTGCTTTATTTTCCTGGTATATTCACTGAGAAAACTGCAGGATTACAGTGAACGAGCTTCAGAGAGAGACCTTGGGCAAACGAGGTTTTAAATTAGTGCTTTAAAGGTGGCCTTGGGCAAGTTGCTCTGAGTCTCTGTGCATGAGGTCCTCATCACTCAAATGGACAGTGGTACTCATCGCCATTGCACGTGGAGATGGACAGATAGGAAGTGTTCTACTCGGTTTTGCTCAGCGTTTGAAATAAAGAGGACACGTTTGTGAGGACATGTGTCTGCATGCGAGGTATGAGATGTTTTTGTCTGCATACGCTGCATGGCTCAGTCTTTCAGTGACAACCATAACAATCAGTGCTTTTTGACTCAAAGCTATTTCCTTTCCTGGTGCAGATTGTCTGGTATGCATAACGTGTTAATTTAACAAAGCAGTTCTTTTGATACAGCTTTAATTTTTTAACAACAGCTCGGAGGCAGTGATGTACAGATTATATATTGTCAGTTTCCCAATTAAAGTTTTACAGGAAAATACTCTGGTTTTGCTTTAAGCCTGTGTTGAATTCTTCCTTCTGGCACTTGTGCAAATGAAAACCGTGCTGTTGCAAAGCATCCATTTGAAACCTTGAAATATTTATTGCAGCTGCATTGAATACTGAAGCAGAAATCTTCCTGTAGGCTTGTTGATGTCTGTCATACGCATATATTTTGTAATTAAATGTCTGGAAGTGTGTGTGCGCCCGTGTGTGGTTGGTTTCTTGTGCGTTAGGTTTTTTTGCAGGTTTTGTTGTTGCTCAGCCTTTTTTCCCGAGAGATGACTTTAACACCACGTCCCTTTCAAGAGCTCCTGTGAAACCTTAGCCAAGGCAAGACAGCATCTTTGAAGTATAACGTAATAAAAACAAGGCTCCTTTTAATTGTTGTGCAGAACTCTGAGGAGGTGACGAAACCGCTGCCCTTCCTCGAATGCCAGGCCTTGCGAGGGTCACCCCTGCGGCATCACACGCCTGTTCAGAGGACGTGGGATGCAGCAGCATCGCAATCGAACCGTGAGCGGGTTTCTGGAAGGAGGAAGGGGCGGCTGCTTTTCTGGATAGCGAGCGTGACCCTGGGCACGCAGTGAGCCGGCAGCCCGCAGCGGGGCTTCAGAGCGTGCTGCCAGCCGGACTGCTCCGTGCTGCCGAGGTGCCGGCAGCCACCTGCCCGCCTTGGAACAAGTGCTGCGCTCTCGTGTGGTTAGCACTTCCCTTGTTTTCTGTCTTTGTTTTTATTTCCAACCCATCTCTTTGGATTCATCCTACTGCGAGATAATTATGGCTTTTATATTCACATCTTTTCCTCAAGCTTGGCTGCGTTATTTTTGGGCAGCTACTTATGGCTTTATTATTTTTTAAAACATACTGTGTCTTTATTTGCATATTTGTATTTCAGAACAAACAAACAATGATACGTCTCACAGTACATCTTTGTTCAAGTGTTTTTCTTAGCAAATAGAACTTTTTCAGGCATGCCAGAATCAGCTTCATTATATAAATCCTATTTATGGCTCCTATTTAGAGCAGGGAGGGGAGGGAATTAAAGGGACTGTTGCCACAAACACTCTGTCTGGGGCTGTGTGAGAAGGTATTACAGCAGGTCCCTAGGGGAATGGCCTTTCTGTCTGTCTGTTTTATCAGCATTTCTTCTTAAGTTTTGCATGTTTTTTCCTTTGTCGGACACTGGAGCAGAGGCTCAGGACCTGACCAGAAGGGCAGAAGGCCTGGGAAGCTGGGCTGCGTCTGCTGGATTAGGGGTACTGTGTAGAAACCCCCAGCAGACACTAAAGAAGATGAGCGCAGGCTTCTCACATTGCTGCGGTACGATGGGCTCATGATACATAAATGAAAAGAATAGATATTTATGTGGGAAATAAAAGCCAAGGCGTTCGTTATCAAAACCAAAAGAAATTGATTCTACAGCAGAATTTTATCCCAGTGACTTTGTTTGTATAATGGGCAGTGATTGATGGGAAGTTGATGGTTTTATTCCGAGGGATGCTAGAGCAGGCTGGCAATTAGTACTCGGCACTGCTGATTGGCGGCACTGTGGTTGGCACACAGAACAGAATTCTGGGCAGCGGAGCCTGACAGGCCCCACTTCATCTGCAGATTTGGTGGGTTTTAAAGTATCGTGGGGGAAGGCAGAACACAAATCTGGGTATTTTGGAAAGTGTTTCTATTGATTTCCTCAGCTGAATGATGGCCTCTGTGCTGTTGGGTTGGCAGGATTGATGTGGTAGCTGCCTTTCAGAAATAAATGCTAAAATCTGGCAGAAAGAAAGGAAATGGGTTCCTCGAAAGCTTCCAGCGATACTGCTGTTCTGAATGGCAGTGGAAGTTGTTTGGGGCAGTGTAGTGTAAAAGAAGTCTCAGTGTTTGAACATGCATGAAGAGGTATGCAAATGAACTTCAGACCAATCTGGTGTTTAGGAAGAAGGGCTTTGGCATGTTTTCAGCTGAAGTGTCCACACGTTACCCATCTTGTTGGCCCGGAGTGCTGTGACACATTGTGCATCAGCGACTGACGCTTTAAAGTTTCTGTTCAGGTGGTTGGGTCAGCAATCAGATGGGCTCGTTGGGAAGATCAAAGAGGAGGGCAGGTTCTCAAAGGAGAAAGAAAAATTAGAAGGGCACATTAATTTTCTTCGTTGCTCTACTGGACAGGCAGGGAAAATGAGGAGAAGATGATTGCAGGAAGGGGCTGAGTAGTGTTGAAATGTGCAGAAACAAAGCTGTGGGGCTGCCTGCCAGCTCTTTGTTGTGGGCTGCAGGGGGCAGGCAGGATGGGTCGTAACTCAGGCATGAGGTGTGCAAATGGTTCAGTGTCTGAACAGTGCATGTGGCACAGGATAGTTTTTTTCTTGAGCTTTTGAGGGCGAGGGGTCTTTTTGTGTTGTTTTTTTTTTTCTGGTTTGTTTGACTGGAGGGGTGGAGTGTGAAAGATCCTCAGTAAGACTTGTCTCTGCTTCATGCTTGGCACCTGATCTGATCAGAACCTTATCTCTGATCCGTCTGTGCCTTGGGCAAACATCCTTGTGCGCGTTCTGTTCAGGTAACTCTTTCCCTGGCTGGCCTTGGACAATGAGTGTGAGAGCAGCAGGGCTTTTTTCATCTCTGTGGCAGCGGTGGGAAGTTGCAGCAGTCCCGGGAGGGCTCAGCACATGGAGCAGAGAGGCTCTGTAGGCTGCACAGGATCAGATCATGGCTGCGGCTTTACTTTGTGTGGTGATTTTCACTCACCAGAGCTTCTCAAGTTGATCGATTTTGTCAGAATTTGCTTTAAAAGAAATGAGTTCTTATCAGCAGTAGTGAAATCTAAGGCAAACATGTCATTGAAAATAAGCTTACAATGGCTTTATCAAGATCTCATGAATTGAGGTCTTGGGATATTTAAACACGTTCACTTGCTGCCAAGCTGGAAGCACACGTAGGAAGGACGTGTACTTAAAGATGCATTGTGAGCAGCCAGGTTCAGAGCTTCGCGGAGCCTTACTGTTGGCGTTCTCCAATTTGAGATTTGTAGTGATGTGCTTTTAATAACATTGTGTTTCATTTGGGTCAGAATCTGTTTCCCTTTTACCCAGGCCTCCTTTGTAACGGTAGGTTTGTCTCATTCCTCTCTTCAGGAGTCGTCTTAGTGACTCTCAACCTTCTCAGTTCGCAACCACCCTAAGAGAACCACCACAAAAGTGGTGGAGCCCCATATTTGAACGTAAGGCCGTCTTGACACAGGCTTGCTTTCCTTAGCCAGGCTGACGGGCAGCGTGGCACAGTGCAGCACAAGGACTGATGGCGAGCACAGTCCTGCAGAGGTTGCACTCAAAGTGTCCCTTTGGGCTGCGTGCCTATCACGGTGGGCTTTCCTTGTCCTCACTGGAGCAGGGATACCATTGGTTTGGATGTTGCATTGGTCTCTGATGCCTCTTTAATTTCGCTCGAGTGGTATTTTTTTGATGCCATGGTGCTGTGACAGTTGTAAGTGATCCCGTTACTCAAGGAGAGTTTGCCATTTGGTTGGAAAAATTGCTTTTCAGTGAGAATCATCCTGGAAGTTAACATGTCTGTTAGTCACTGGCATGGCTCACAAACTGTAGTACGGACTGCAGATTATTTTACAACATGTCCTTCTCTGGCTGCTTACACGCAGGTTGCCTTTATATTAAACTTTAAAGTTGCAGTCTTGAGTGCTTATGATTTCAGCATCCTGAATGCTAACCAACAAAGGAAGCGTGGTTTTGTGTTCAAAGTGCAGGGCGAGGAGGTGCAGGTCTGTGCCATGCTCCTGGCGCTCGATCTTGCCAGCAGTCTGGGCACGCCGCTTGCTGAGCTGCTCAGCCCGGCATGGGGGGGGAGACCTTGGAGCATGGTGGTGAGAGGGCTGGTGGACATGCAGAGCACCATGAGGAGTGCATGTGTCGGGGTTGGAGGTTACCGACAGGTCCCGGCAGCCTCCTGCTTCTGCCCAGGGCCCGTGCGAGCCATGAGCAATCCCATCTCTGGACATGCTTGAGGCCATGGATGGGCCCTGGGCAGCCTGAACTGGTGGGGGCAGCCAGCCGACAGCACGGCTTAGAGCTCGGAGCTCTTGAAGGTCCTTCCAGCCTAAGCCATTCTGTGATCCACAGTGTTATTTTCCCTCATCTCATTTCTGTGTTCTGCACTCAGGGATGGAGGAGAAGGGTGGATGGCAGACTCAGCACACATTGGCAGTGGGTCGCACCGGTTCCTGCCCACCCCTCCCGTGCATCCCACCACAGCACATTGCTTCTGCCCAGCAAGCTCCTGCAGAACCCAGTGCGCTGTGCTCCAGGTGGCCCCTCGTTGGTTCTGCATTTCTCCACTTTGTTTGCTTCTCCAGGTTTGAGTTAGACCGCTTGGTGCTCCATTGGAGCGGCCCTTCTCGGAACGGCCAGGTTACACCACGGCCTTTATCCCCGCTCCGTCCCGCAGCGCTGAGCCGCGGGCAGGTGTTCCTCCGCTCTGCCCTCTCACATGCACCGCAAATTAGTAACAGAAGCTAATGGCCCAGCATGCGGCCATCAAAGGGCTGACAATT
>JANHGO010007234.1:0-20275 GCA_024606505.1 Aquila spilogaster
TGCTGTGCAGGGTTTGTCTTTAAGCAGAACTTGCCCCACCACAATGTTTGAGACATTAACTCTTTCAGTCTTTCACACATGCCTATTCTCAGAACATGTACTGTTGCTTTTCTCCTTCATTCTCATTTGCTGAGAATATTGCTCCCTTTTCTCAGACAGTAAGTACATAACTATGTACAAAGCGCTGGTACATGATTGTTGCTCTTCACTACTCTCACATGTGCTTGCTCTGCACGGGCATGTACAATGCACAATACATGCATTTGCTTTTTGCCTGCTGCTGCACAGCAATATGTATACTTATATTTGTCACTAATTATTGCCATTAACAATTCTTAATATGGATTACTTGCATTACATATATGTAGAAAAATATAGTTAAAAGAGTAGCTTTATTTGGTGTTTTCGGTGGGTATAATATAGACTTAAGTCTAGCTCTCATAGTACTACTGTTTAAATGCACAACAGGCCCTGTAATTGGAGTGTATTGTTAATTTCTTGTGAAGTTTTCTGGTGACAGTGTACTCTCTTAAATAGAAGAGAACTGTATTCCATTCCACTAGTAGTGAAGGTTGACTGTTTTAACTCTTGTGTTTGCTATTAGTGTATTTTGAGGGAGCATGTAAGGGTTCACTCTTCTGCAACAAAGCAATTTGCCTGTTATTGTAATGCCCCCCATTGGTATAGAGCTGTTCACATGCCAGTTGCTTATTCTGTTATTCTTTTTTGCATGTTTCATTACATTCAGAAATAATTATGAAAGGAGAAGAAACCAAAGAAAAGAGTGAGGATTAAAGAAGACCCAGGCTTACAGTGGCTATAATGGGTGAATGTATACTTTGTAATGTATCTCTGAGGTTGTATTCACAGTTCTCTTTTTTTCCTTTCAAAATGATACAACAGCATCCTTGCTGTGTACATAGTTCTGCCACTGGGGTCAGACAGCCATAGATAGTAGCAGTTGTACTGTTTCTTCAGCTGAAGTATTTGATCCTTCTTCAAATGGAATTAGATGGCAAATTCTGTTACTGTTTTCAGCAACAGGACTGTTGTTCATTTCCTATACTTCCACTGAATGGCCTGAGAGGACATAACTTTTAAATTTTTTTTCCCCCATTGTTTTCTGGAATTAAGAAATGGATAGACACTACTTTTATATTTTAACCTGTTCATGTTATTGTATTTTCTAATACCTAGCCAAATAGATCTTCCTTTTTAATTCTGTAGGAAATTTGTAGGAATAAATTTGTACCAATAAAAATCTAATAATAAAATAGAAAATATAATGTGTTTAATAAAGCAAATTCTCTCTGACCTTCTGAATGTAATCCATATTTATTGACAAGCAAAACTCAGCTTACTGGTTTTGCTGAGTTTCAGCATTTTAAAAAGCTGAATCATTAAGGTGATATACTTATAGCCATAACCTGATTTCTAGAGCATGCGGAGGTTTATCTGGGACCTTGCCTAGGTTATTGGCTAACACGGGATTTTTATTTCTAGCAGAGTAAGTAAAGTTCAAATTTCAGTCATAAAATGTATCATTGGAAGTGAACAGCATTTGTGCAAAGTAATCTGGTGAGTTAATTTCATCTGGAGATTTGGGCCAGGAATCATCGTGACAGAGACAGCAGGCTTTGCTGTTCTCCTCCCTCAGGTTGTACCTTGGGTAGAGGGACTGCATAATGCAGGTTGCTCTGGAAAAGCCTGTGTGGTTATGGCATTCCTTGAACATAAAACCTTCTTACATACTTTCTGAGCTCCTTGTTTCTGAACAGTGTACCAGGAACAACGTAGTAAATAGCTTTAGACACTGAACTGCCATAAAACTGATTTTTTTGTTTTCAACTTGTAACCCCTAACCTTAATTCCGCAGTGGAATCCCAGGAGTGAACTGAGATGCTAGCTCTACATGATGCAAAATATGTATTGCTTCCTAAATGTCAGTTGGCAGCTCATAAACAACTTCTGTATCTGAAACTTCTGAGTAATCACTGTATAATTAAGCACTTTTCTTAAGATTTAGTGAGCATGACATCAGAAGTGCTGAACTACAAGCTTCGTGGCAAGCAAATAATATGAAACTTTGCTGGGTTTTTTTGTTGTTGTTACAAGGAGAGAATTTACACAAGGAGAAGACATTTTTACTTGGGCCAGTTATATTCTATTTATTACTTTGTGTTGACTGAAAAAAAAAAAAGGGGGGGGGGGACAGGGAATTTGATTTTAGTTCTGTTGGGGTGGGAGATTGAGCAGCATTATAAGGATTAGTAAAATGGGAGTTAGGCATTCAACTGCCAGGGGGTTAATAAGACTTGACAACATTTCTGTTTCTTGCTTCCACCACTGAAAATCTTCTGGAAAGATGCAGTATTAAGACCATTTTCGGGGGAAAAAGATGCAGAGATTCTCACTTTGCAGAGGAAGATTTAACATGGGCTACTGTTTAAGTGCCACTTTGTAGAAATTATAATATGGGTGCCTGAGATTTTTCATATAGCAAAAATATATTTTCACATTGTTTTATTTTGTATGTATCCAGAAGAAATGGAAGCAAATTACGAAAGAACTGACATAAGCAAAACAGGAGTTTAAAATCTCATCATTGGTTCTTGGAGGCCAAATTGTACTGTTCTGGTCACTGGCAAGAAGTAATAATATTAGTGATACTATTAATGTAAGAGTCATATTCTGAGCCTGGCTTTTAAAAGATTACACTCTGAGCAGGCATCAATATTTTTAAGTTTTTCTCTAAACGTTTCCAGAGAGCCAGAAGTTCAGATAATTTTGCAACAGACTGCACATTTCCGCAGTTGTTTTGTATAATGTTTATTTCTGTACTTGACATATGCTTATCATTGCACAATTCAGCTGTACCTCTCAAGCAAATAATTTACCAAAATATAAGGGTTATAGGACATGAATTATGGGTTAAAGCCTGAGAAGGAAAACAGGAACATTACATAGATAATTTGTACTCCATCAAGAAAGAATTAGGTTGTGCAATAACTAATATGTCACTGTTTTATCTTGTTTATAGCTGTGCTACTGTACTGTGGGCTTTTATTTTGTGAGATCTCTGAAGCTAAGCAGGGTCTTACGTGGTCAGTACTTAAGATGGGTGGCCTCCAAAGAGCATCAGGTGCTGCAGTAAGTGTGTCGGTGGCTCAGTAGGGAATATGTTTTCCTTCAACTCGATCTTTAACCAATACCTTGGTGCAGCATTTGGAAATACTTATGCTGCTGCATGTCCATCTTAAATGAAGGTCCTTTCTACTCTGAGGGTATTAAAGCTTCTGCATCACTATTGATATTTTGAGACACCCAGAGCCAACCCAAATTTGGGTGGTGAGAAATCAGAATACTATTGAATAAAAAAATGTGAAATTGTTCATTTTGCAGCCTTCCTTACACTGCAGGGGGGTGGAGTATTAGGATCTTATGGGAAACCTTTTGTGCTATACAAACCCATTGCAAATATTTAGTGTGCTGGCAGAAAATGACTGCCAGCCACTGCTAGGGTGACTCCACTACAGTAGTTTGTGACTGAAGTTCCAAAGTGCAGTACTCAAAAGTGCTTTGAAATCCTGTGTAGATGAAAGGTGCCATGTGAATGTATATTCTATTCCATCTGGATATTTGTTCCATCCATGCATATAGTGTGCTTCTGTTTTTTCCCTTTGGAGTGTGAAAAGAGTTTGTAACATTATATCCCACATATCTAAAAGGAGATATGAAACAGTAATGATATAACTAGAAGAAAAAAATTACTAAATACATCTGCATTTAAAAAATCTTAGCAATTATAAAAGTAAACAAAACAAAACCTTTCCAAATGAAAATAGCTGTGGATTAGTTTGTTGTATATGGGTCACATATACAGCTGCATCCATAATGAAATAAATGTGTAGATATAATTATCAGAATGTTTGCAGGTATAAAAGTATAGTAAGTAAACCAGGTGGTTAATCATGTCGCAACTTGTTAAAAAAAAATATAAAAACAAACCTGAAAACTAGAATCTGACTTTCTTGCTAGGTTCAAACAACATCAACAAGGGGACTTGTATTTCCAATGTTATCTGCATGCCTGGCTAAGAGGCAAAAGCAAGTATAAGGAAATTGTATCCAGCAAGAGTACTAACTACATTTTCAAAGGCAATTTGTAAAATTGACCTATTATAATTTCATTTCAATTTCTGTAACTAAACAGTTCCAGTTCAGCAGTCAAAATCCCTGGAGTAACCAGGAACTTCAGGATAACCCAGTATTGCAACTATATTGCTAAACAGGCACTGATTATTCTTAACTCATTTAGTCATACTGCTGTTGTGCAAAAATAAGGTATTTTGGGGAGAAAACCTTAAGCAAAACCAACATCTAATTGTTTAAAAAAACCCTCAACACACCAAAACATATGATTTATTTTTTAAAATATATTTCAGAAATGTACTTCATTAAAATAAACTGTCATTTTAAAAAAATTTCCACAGTAGCATTTATTTCTGACACTTCAAATCTAACAGCCTAATGGCATAACACTCCTTCATTCTTAAAACGCGGTATCAACAATAGTTATCTACCATCATGATGTACTACTGTATTGTTATTTCATACTGAAAGTGTGATTTTAAAACATCTCAGGAGTTTGCTTTCACTTGTCTTGCTTAAATACAGCCCTGAATTCTAAATAATGTCAGATTTACTGTTTTCTAGATGAATTGCTATGAGTTTAATACCATAGGCAAACTTTGTATCTTCTGCTTTTCAGACAGAATAGATAATGCCCTTAAACTGAACCAGACCTCAGGAAGATTGAGAAGTAGGCAGGTGCCTAGTAGGGACAGTTACAGTCCCCCCTGCACTGTACTTGATTTCTTCAATTACCCATTTTAATCAATTTTCAGTTCGCTAATAATAATGCTGAATTTTGATGTTCTGTATTCTAGTCTGTTTGTCCTGAGAAGTTGTCCGAATTACGTGCGTGTCTTTCCCTTTACTCCCTTGAGCCTGTGCTTTTGAATCACGACCTTGGAACAGTTTTGCGTTAATGCACACTAACATAGCTGGGCATTGGTGAAACAGGGACTGACAGTCTGGGGTTTTTTTACCTGATTGTATTTTAAAGACAATCTTGCAAGTTACTCAAAGTAATGAGGGTTACTGATACTAACAAAGGTTTGAAGATGAGCCTCAGAGCCCAAAAGCATACTGAAAGGACGTCTAAAATATTCTCTGTTAGTATCTCCTTTTCTCTTTCCCTTCTGCTTTTTGTAGTTAACACATTGTGTATCTTGTTTGTGTAAGTTTTAGTATGCAATATTTCCCTTTCTGTCTTTGTGACCAATACGAATATTTTAATCATTTTATGACATGTCTTTCTAATCATAACTCAGATGCACAGTTCTCTGTGTTTTGAAGTGCTAAGAGTCTGTGTGAAAAGATAACTATTGTTTTTCCAGAGTCCTGTTCCTCATATCATGGTAGTAGTATGGGAGATGATGATACTAACAGGTGGTCAGGAGCAACGGATGAAGGACTACTGAGCCAACATCTTGCAGAAAGTGGAGTGGAAATAGATCCTGAAAATGAAGAACTCGTTCTGAATATTAGTTCTCGACTACAAGCAGCTGTTGAAAAGCTTCTGGAAGCTATCAATGAAACTTCAAATCAGGTAGGGTGATCTAATAGTGAAGCATTTTGAACTTTGTGTTTTGATTATTTTTTTTTCTTTATTTTTCTCAGGAATGTGTTTTTATAAGCCTAGAACTTGTAGGCTCATTTTGAAAGCTGAAACAATACTTGAGGTGCCTACACCCAGAAAAGTCTGCTCCAGCATGACTTTACTGATGGATTTAGATTCATGTTAGAAATCTGCTTTGGACTAGAGAGGAAACCTGAATTTGGGCAAGTTTCTCAATCTAGGGCACACTTTCATTGCTCATACGGGTCATCTGCATTCTACTACAATCCAGAGATGAGACAGGAGGTGTCAGGGCACATTGGGCTGGACCTTGTGAAGAGGGAGTATTAAGGTGGGAACTGTGCCCAGTTCTCTTGACATTTTAGTCAATTGACGGGCCAAAAAGGTGGAGCCCTCCTACTGTCTCTTCCAGCTATGATTTAAACATGGCCAGTTGAGCACATATCCCCCTTGCTCTCAGACAAGGAGTCTGCACTCCAGCTCTCCAGTATTTATGTGAGGTATGTGATGCATGAATAGTGTCCAAAAAAGAGGCATTGTATGGCTACTCCTTTCTCTTTGCTATCAGTCAGGGTATTTTGCGTGGCGGGATGTTAGTTGCTCTCTGGAGTACTTCCCTGATAATTTAAATGGGAGCTATATACCTTGCTCAGTGAGTTCAAATCATACTGCTTATGCCATGTGCTTTACTTTTAGATTATGTACATCTCAATTTGAAGGTATCAAAGTAAATACTTTATCTCACTGTAACTTTTTAACCTCTCTTGAAGACTCAGTCTTTAGAATCAGCTCTTTCATCTATCTGAGACTAGAATTCAAAGAATATAGTGTGCTCTGTGCTACAGACCCATCTGTTAGTTAACCTAGTAATGATACTACTTAAAAAGTCATTGCTTTCTAGTCTCTAGGTGTAAAATGTGTGAATTATAACTACTGGAAATGAAAGAGAAAAAAAAATCTGTGGTGATAAAAGTAATATGAAAATTCAGCTGTCTAATACTGTAAAGGTTTTAAGCATTTAAGTATTTGTTCCTTCTGAAAAATACTTCAAACATGAAGTTGATACTCTTTTTTAAAAAAAGAAAAGGGCAAAAGACTAATTTGTGATTTATTAAAGTTAAGAGTAATTTAAATACAGATTCAGCACACACACCCTGGCTTACTAAAGCAAGTAGTCTGTGGATCTTGTAAATCAGTTTCTGCATTGCATTTATTTACAAACTCATTCTGCAACAGCTCTCTTGTGTTTGAGCATGAGTTCAATTAAAAAGAGATGTTTGGCTTTTTGAGGTCTTTTTTTCAGCTTAAGGCCTAGCATTACATAATAACAAAAAAGGATACACAAATACTCCAATATGTGGAGTTCCTAAAAAAAATATAGTTATGCATTTGTAGGAAATCTTGCATTTAAAGAGCAGATGATACAGACAAAGAAAAAAAACTTCAAAGGTTTACAATAATTAAGAATTCATGCTGCGATTATAAAAGTATCGTCAATTATTTATTCCACTTGGTGCTTCTTTTTTCTGAACATTTTGCTGCTGATCTTTAAATGCAGTAGTTTTATACATAGCCCTAAATTATTTTACTTTTGTGACTGATATTTTTGCAGTATTTACTTTTCATACCACTGAAAGTACTCAGTGTATTCTAAGCAGCTTATTTTTGTTTGTTGTCAATTGATCAAGAAAGTTTATTTTCCCTTCATAGCTTTGTAGCTGAGACCTTGCCAATACCAGCAAGAGAGTTATGTTTTGGCTCAGACACATACACACACATTTTTTTCTTAATATGGATTATACAAGTATGGATTTATCCCTGCTGATCATATCTGGGTTTGGGGTTTTTTTTAAGTTAATAAAATGTTAATCTGTTTACACATTTTCCCACAGTATTAAGTATAAATATTGACATCTTTTCTGGGTGTTCTGTAGAGGTACTTTGGAAGCGTTCAAGCTGGTCTGCTTTGCAATGTCTGTTGTGTGCTTACTGGATTGTATACAGTTCCTGTACATACCAAGGGTTTGTAGGTGACTTGACAATTATTTTTAAATATTCAGAAACTGAATACTTTATTTTTTCTACTCTGCAATATTTTATAATCTAAAAGTAATTACAGGCAGAAAAGATTTTAACCTTTCCTCTTAATCAGTTGTGTTGTGCTTACAGACATGTACCCATCTCTTCAAGGAAACTTAAAAGAGTGAGAGAAAGAAACCTGGCAAAATCTTCAAAGTAACTATCTGAGACCTGTCTGAACACACACTTTCAGACCTGAAATGCAGTTTGAATCTTTTCAGGCAAGGCATATAGTGGGTGTGTTAATTCAAATTCCACCTGCTGGTGTTATGTATTGGTAAATAAATCAGGCCACTCCCCTGAACTCTTTCAGTTGGGAGATACTAACAGGAAGCCTTTAAACTAGCAGAGTTTGAGAAAGTTCTTCCTGTTGAATTAACTCCAAGAACAAGAATGAAGGCAAATAATGACACATCTGTATTTCTCTTTCATTTGCTGTAGTAGAGATGGAAAATCATTTTTGGTTTCTGTGCTGCTAGCTTGCTTGTCTGCTGCAGCGTACCCGTGCAGCTAAAACAAAAATTACACTTCCTTGCCTCGGAAGTTACCTGCCAGCTGCTATGGGAAGATTTCTGTTGCTTTTTCATGTGAAACTTCTCTAAGAAGGATTTTTAGGAGTGACCATATGAAGTTTTCTTGCACCTCTCTACTTCGGTTTCACCCACTCCTGAATTACTCTGCTTGAGAACGTGACCTGAGGCTTCCTGCTGATTCTGAGTAGGTTTGTCACTGACAGTGCTGATATGTGTCTTCAGACTCTTAAATGTACATGTTCTGTTACAAATTCCTGTTAGAAATCTCTAAAACCAGCCTACCTAGTGCAAAATACCCATATGACGGTTGAGAAGATAACAACAGTGATATTTTTTGGAATGGATTCTTGCCGCACTTACTGGGCATCTAATCTGTTTAGTGGTTTGTGGACTGAAGGCCAAGAAGAAGATACATACGAGGTTGAATCTCGTGTGCCTTTACCATATCCTTTTCCTTTCACTGAACACTTGGATGAGAATAATTCTGTAGTTGTAAATACTTCAATTTTTCGCTTCAGCCACAAAAAAAACGGGCACATTTTAAAAGTTGTCTCTAAAATCTCCTTGCCTACACCACCCTATTCAGTAAGTATAAAAGTTTTTAAAAGAAATTGTATTTTAAACCAGCTTAAATAGAAGAGAATGCGGTGAATAATGGTATAAACTTGTCTCTATCATTAAAGTTTAATTATGTACTGCTGACAGGCTTTTTTCCTAAATGGTTTTTAATGGGCACTGAAAAAGCTTTAATTATACAATTCTCTCTGTTAATTTCTAACAAAAGAAGTTTAGCAGACATAGAAATATATTGAATTACAGAGCTTGGAGATCTCTTTTTAAAGCACTTCAGTGTTATTTATTACATTACCTTTTTCTCACTGTGAATAATTTATGGTGGGGGGGGCTGCAGTCAGTTGAAATTGTTCCTTTATAGCTGTATGCGCTGACTAGTAACATTAACTATCACAAGCTTGCTAATGGCTTCCAGTGATCCTATGAAGAAACTTTTGTTCTTGAAAAATCATGTTCATATTTGTGCTTCTTTTTGGTTTTGCCCTGTGATATTTTTAATAATACCTTTAGTTGTTATTACTGGAAAGAGCTGGAGAATAATTTTTATTCTGAGTTTTAGTTGGAGTATTTGATGCATTTGAGTAAGCCATTTTTATGGTTGTCTAGGTACAGTAAACCTGTCATACGTTTCCCTTTTATCTGAGATGGGTCTTTCATTAAGCACTTCAAAATGTAAGAATAAAGTAAGAATGCTCTGTGATTTTTAAGATATCTCAAACCAGTGCAGATATTCAGCTGCAGTATTTATACCTTTCTTTAACTCCTGTCAGAATAAATAGTTCACGTTAATGGTGTCCATCTAAAAAGGAATGCTGTAGAAAAGAAATGAAGTATTTAAATTCAGTGGATCATAAAAGAGAATGTATTGATTATTCAGACATTCTTTTCAAAGTGTAATTTTATTTATAAGTGGATAATTTTGTGTGCAATGTTCTATGTTCCTACCCTATTTTTCTGAGATTTTAAAGCAAGCTAATCGTACTCATGAATGTAGCTGAAGATGGTGGGAAAGCTTTTATTTTTGAAGAAATTGAGAGAGAGTATATTTTTATAGAAACTGTAGCAAAGCCACAGATGTTACTATGTTACAAATATCTGCCAAAATCCATAATATTAAAAAGGAAAAGAAAAAGAAAAAGGGAGAGAAGCAGGAAATACATGTTATTTCATTTTCTGACATTGTTCTTATTCAAAATAAGTTGTCTTATTTTGAATGCAAGCCGCAGAGAGAACTCATGCCTCGTTCAGCTCTGACAATTTGTATTTGTGTCCCTTGAAGAGGTGCATGTAAGTTGTAAATGTTAACAGTTGAGAAGTAGAGGTGGTCTTGGTAGTTGACTCATTTGCTGTTATCGTAGATGAACGTTCTGTGTAATCAGAACTTCCAACACTAGGGTAATGTTCCTTTTTCACTATTTTGCTTTTGTAATTCTAATTTTAATTCTTTCTGAAATTATCACTTTGGGTATGTCTAAACTGGGCAGTAAGTGTACAATTTTATGCATTTCAGTCCTGGTTTTCCACTAGTTGAGGATAGTGACATAGTGAGATTGCACTACCTCTGTGGTAGTACACATTAAATATTACTCATCAGACAAGCAGAGAAGAATAAAAAAATTGTTAGTAATTCTGTCAGGTGGACACAGTTGGAGGAAGCATTGCTTTACTGCCTTGTTGGTTGAAAAGTGCAGTATATTCAAAATTCACATTTTCCTGGTGTTCTCATTTATCTTCATCTTAAGGAGAAAAAGAGATGAAGCACCACTTCTGTCAATTTATATCAAAACTTCTGCCAGTTTTATGCAATGTTTTTAGTCATTCTAAGTATGCGGTGGGTGACAGCTTACTCATATTTAGTACAAAACTTATATGTAAATAAAGGTGAATGTAGTGTAAACTCATAAACCAGGAATTACCGGAACAACGACACGGATTTAGCCAGGTGGCTTTATTGAGTTCACTATGCTGACAAAGCCTATTTGCTTAGACTTTTGTACTGAGACAATCTTCCTATTGTCGTCTGCGAATGTGTGTTCAGTAAAGATCTTGTTGAATGTCCAGTGAAGTTATGTAAAACTTCTCATCACACTGTAAAGCAACTGTTAATTAAATAGGAATGGTAGAGTAGTTATTTATCAGAACATATTTGGTTTATCTAACTTCTGTAATTTTTTTCCTGTGGTAGCTTGAACATGCTAAAATTACTCAGACAGAACTTATGCGAGAGTCCTTCAAAAAGCAACAAGAGGCCACAGAATTTATCAAGTATCAGGAAGAACTACAGGAACGTCTTAATGAAGAAACCAAAGCCAGAGAGCAGTTGGCTTTGGAGCTTAGTAAAGCTGAAGGTGAGTAGCTTTTTTGATGAATTGTTGAACTTCACATTTACTTACCTGTTAATTGGGTAAAGAAATTGCAGATTAGATCAATTTCTTTGCAAATTTTAGAATGTTATCAGCCTTTTGGATAGTTATGGACAAGATGACCTCCGGAGGTCCCTTCCAACATCAACCACTCTGATTCTGTTTTCCAGATTTGTCTCACTTATTGTTGTCTGACTTACTAAAAATAATAGGTTGGATATGTGTTGTTATCCTCAAAATTAATTTATTTCATCGCAACATGTCTGTCTGTGCAGACAAGCTTAAATATGAACAACTTAGAATCATAGAGTCATAAATAGTTGAGGCTGGAAGGCACCTCTGGAGATCATCTATTCAAACCCCATGCTCAAAGCAGGGTCGGGTAGAGCAGGTTGCCCAGGACTGTGTCCAGTCAAGTTTTGAATGTCCACAATCTCTCTGGGTAGCCTGTTCCAGTGTTTGACCACCAACAAAGAGGGAAAAGAAAAAAAAAAAAAAAAATTTTTTTTTTCTTATGTTGAAATGCAGTTTCCTGTACTTCAGTGTGTGCCTGCTGCCTCTTGACCTTGACTTAGTTCCACACAAACATGGGTAAAAATGTAGCACCTTCACTCTTAATTTGATCCTATGGTGGTGATAATGTTTCAATTTGCACTGTTTGAAGTAGTCTTTTTAAGTGTATTTGCAACTGTATTAACGAAGCAATTTAAAATTATAGGGTGTTAGAACAGGGGAAATCTAATAATCTTTTCTGACATCAGGAAAATATGTTCAAATCTGACAAGACACTTAGTTTGTTCTTTAGAAGTAGCTTTATTGTTTCGATAGCTCGATCTTTTGTTTCTGCCCAGCATTTTTACCATTATCTGTTTGTAATTAGCATCTAGAAAAGATGAAAAAAACGCCTACCCTATAGGTAGGATCTCTGTAGTAGTAAGCAAAAAGATATTTTAGTTAGTTCTGAAGCTCAGCAGGCTTCTCTGTTTCAAAGTGGGAGCATAAAGTTTCATAGCCAAATGTTATTCCCGGAGAATGCTACCCTGCCAGCCTTCCTCTTCTTTTTACACAGACAGATAATCCAACATGAGTTCACACGCTGTTAATAGCTGGGACACACATAACCTGAAAAGTGCAGGTTTCCAAGCCACGTGTCTAAAATGTGGTGCGAGGGACAGTTGGTAGCCTGTCAATTCACACAGCATAAACGTGTGTCATCAGCACCACTACTTGGCTGCAGCTTTCAATAGCTTGAGCAAAACCAGAAAGGAGGAAAATTGAGTGGTTGATGAGAAGCTCAACATGAGCCAATAATGTGCATTTGCAGCCCAGAAAGCCAACTGTATCCTGGGCTTTATCAAAAGTATCGTGACCAGCAGGTCAAGGGAGGTGATTCTGTCCCTCTACTCCGCTCTGGTGAGACCCCACCCAGAGTACTGAGTTCAGCTCTGGGGCCCCCAACATGAGAAGGACATGGACCTGTTGGAGCAGGTCCAGAGGAGGGCCGCAAAGATGGTCAGAGGGCTGGAACACCTCTCCTATGGACACCGGCTGAGAGAGTTGGGGTTGTTCAGCCTGGAGAAGAGAAGGCTGCGGGGAGACCTTATGGCAGCCTTCCAGTACCTAAAGGGGGCCTACAGGAAAGATGGAGAGGAATTTTTTACAAGGGCATGTAGTGGTAGGACAAGGGGTAACAGCTTTAAACTGAAAGAGGGTAGATTTAGATCAGATGTAAGGAAGAAGTTCTTCTCTGCGAGGGTGGTGAGGCACTGGAACAGGTTGCCCAGAGAGGTTGTGGGTGCCCCCTCCCTGGAAGTGTTCAAGGCCAGGCTGGATGGGGCTTTGAGCAACCTGGTCTAGTGGAAGGTGTCCTTGCTTGTGGCAGGGGGTTGGAACTAGACGGTCTTTAAGGTCCCTTCCAACCCAAACCATTCTATGATTTCAGAGGGAATAGATTCAAATCTGAAAGAGGCATTATTACTTTTTTTTAATATTAAATTAAGAGCAAAAAAAATCTTGTATGGAACACATCTTAACATGCAAAAAAGATGAAATCTTCTACCAAAATATAGATGACCTCAGAATTTATATTCTTGCACAGTTACAAAACTGTTTAGTATTGATGAATTTCAGAAAGTAGGCAGGTTTTACATCTGTTGCTGCTTTCCTTGAAGGATAATATTTTTGTCTTGATACAATTTTTATTCACAAATCTTCAATAATGCAGCAAAATAGACTAATACATTAGGAGAAAGCAGAGAGGTTAGTGTTAAGTTTTATTTAAAGGTAGGAATCTGTCGTAATGTCAGAGGTGTCTGCATAGGTTTAATCCTACAAGTAGCATTTAAAAAAATTAATACTAGAGACTAATTTTATGTATGGAAAAAAAAGGTTTTTATTATGAACTTATTTTGTTGCTTTGCCTCTGGATCTGTATTTTTTGGCTTACGTTCTCTACTAAGAACCAGAGGCTTGCTTTTTCATTTACAATAAATTAATTTCCATTTGTGCAGGAATATTGCAAAGAGTGCATGCATAATTGTATTTGAAGATGACATACCACAGAACAAGACCTGCTTATTATCCATTTTTATTTTCATATTTTTATTATCATTTTTATCCCATTACCACTAGACAAGCAAAAAAATCTAAAATTAACTAGGTTCTTCTCTTGAGCAATGCACTTCTGTTATAAAATTTGCTTGTGCAAACAAACTAATAGCATCAAAGAAACTGCAAATTCTTGCTAGATGCCAGTTTGTAGATAATGGGATTGCCCATATGTAAATGAAGGCAAAATTTACCTGTAATGTTTTATTAAATGCTTGAAATATGCCATCAGAGCCTGGTTTGGAGACATAACAGATGAGTCAAGTATGTATTTTTTGCTAGCAAAGAAAGTATATTAAACACTAAAATTTAGTGAGAGCTATGAAGCTATGTTTTGCACTCTCTAGATTTTATCTGATAATGTTTTATTTGGGAAAAAAAACTTGAAAGCATATAAAGTGGAAACAATCTTAAAAAATTTTTAACTGGAATTTCATTTTAATCAGAGCAATAGCAATGTCAGTTTATAAGACTTGACACGCTGGCTGTATTGATTTGGTTGATGAACAGTTCTGGAATATAAGAGACAGAATTTGTTGCTAGTTTTAGCCCTTTGACAGATATATTGCACAGCTGAGCTTTTAGGTTAGGTGCAGATTTATGTCACATGTAGAGATTTAATTCAGTTCAGTCTTTTGCAGAAATTCAGCTAATTTGTCCTTCTTACTGCTTTAATGCTTTCTAACTCCAGAATTAATTAAATCTTTTTTCATCCTTTTTTTCTGTGAACTTCTGAAATTAATGCACTCTAAATGACAGGCACCTTTTTTTTTTTTAGTGTTGTTGTAACAAAACAAAAATGCCATAGAACCTTTCTTATCTAATTTCTTCTGCTCATTGAACTGAGTTGTGAGCATACTCTGACAAAGCCAAACTACATTCTCTTACCAAATTCCTTAGATAGGTATGCAGAGCAATGTCTTAGTTCATTATACATCTGATGGTACTTTGTCTTCTCTTGAGATAAAATGTGTCATTTTTGATCATTTCTTTCTTGTCTCAGCCGCAGCAGTTTTTGTGACATTTTCAAACCTCTAGTGTTTTAGTCGTGTCAGATATGACTTATCTAATGTGATAGAAAAGCTAATGCCAATTTGTTCACTGAACTCTGACAACTTTCATTACCTCTCAAAAAAAAAAAAAAAAAAAAAAAAAAGAAAAAAAATAAGGCAGGAGTAAAAACTATAACACGTGATCTTAGCAGACGACGACTTCATTTTTCATACCTTTTTGGTGGGGGCATGCACTCCATTTAACCTGGGAATGCCCTCTCAACTTCCAATCTGTTAAGTGAACAGCATCTGATACAGTGGGAATAAATACTAGAATTTGTATTGTCTCAGATTTTTGAAATGCTGTTAATGATGTTTCTAGTTCAGTATTTTTTGTTTCAAAAGCCAGTCCCCCTATGCAGCTGTGTTCTCTGTGAATCTGGAAAAAAAGATTGGTCAGCAGCGCATGATTGATATGCATGAGGACCACACCTGTGTTTCTCTGACTGTATATGCAAACACTACTGTTACTTAATTTTCTCTGATACGGAACTAAGTGCTCACAGAGGTTTTACTTTGTCTACATTGATAACAAATAGAAACATCTTTAGTTTTCCTCTATTCTTAAGCCAGGGTAAAATCCATTTTAATACTGGCTCAAGACTATAGATTTATACTGATAAAGTACCTTCAGACTGAAAACAGTTTGATATTGAAAAAATACTACTTAAATTATGTGGGTTTAGTAAGAAGAAACCTGTGATATAGGTGCGTGTCCAACTGAGAAAGTTTAGACATCGTATGCCTGACGTCCTCTCTGTCTTTTGGAACCATCGGTATCTGACATGACAGAACACATCTTGCCATAGAAGTCTGGGATACCTATGTAGTACCTTCCGTCACTCAGTAAAAATGTCTTTTCTGTTCTGTGGTCAGATGTTTCTGAAAGGACTGATTTGAATCTTCTGAAGCCCATACCATTACAGGATCTCAGTTTAGTTTATGCATCCCTCAAGGAAATTCACTGTTTTTTCCTAAATCTTCAGCTTTGTGCTCACTTCTGCATCATTCCAAGACGGTGCCATTTCTTACAGCCATAATATCATTCATAAAGCTAAAATAGAGTTCCTCCTCAGATTCCTAGATAAACTACTGCACTATGAGCAATTTTTAAAAGCATACAAGACATATTCTCAAGGTAGTGTCCCAGATTCTCTGTTAAAAAGATCATTAATTGTTCTGTGCTACTTTTAAAATTATGCATTAATAGTAAAGAAATTAAATTGTTTCTTAGATGTCAGCTGTTACAGGGCTTTGGGGAGTGATTCAGGTGCTAAACATGGACACCTATGGCCAGTTTTGGTGCCTTGTGATGTTGGAGGCATCTATATTATACCTGACCTACAGGAGACCCATGATCTTACAGAAACTGTGGTTCGAGATGAGACAAATGTCTTGAGGCACCTAAAAGGGCACCTGGCACCTGAATTTATTTGAAATTTCTTATTTCTCCTGTGTTTATTACACACTTATTTTTCCCTTGGCTTTGGAGTTCCTGTTTGCTCCAGAGGTCTTGTGCTGAGAAAAAGTTAAGAGCTATATTTGGTCTTGTGCTATTGTTCATCCTCTAATTTGTTCATCATGGAAGAATAGCAGGGACAGGAGTAGAAGTTGTCAGGTGCTGAGTATCTAACATGCATGTGCATTCATGTAAGAATACTGTAGTGACTTCACCATGCAAAAAATTCAAATTGTTCTTTATTGTCTATTAAATCTGCCCCAAAATTGATGTTTTACAGGCCTCATTGATGGTTATGCAGATGAAAAAGCATTTCTGGAAAAACAACTGCAGGAAAAAATAGATGTAATTGACCATCTTGAGCAAGAACTACTGTGTACAGGTAACAAATTGCAGGAGTTAGAGGCTGAACAGCAGCAGATCCAGGAAGAAAAGGAGTTACTCTCCAGACAGAAGGATGCCATGAGAGCAGATGCGGGGCCAGTAGAGCAGCGTATGTATTCCTCACGGTCTTTCTATGAGATTTTCTTATACTTTCAATTAAAATAATAAGTAATCTTGATGAAGGTTTCCCCCCCCCTCTTTGTAATCATTAATAAAAATGTGATAGGGCAAAATGTGGTATTTTCATACCTGATGCCTAATGTCAGCATGATAACTTTTCTTGATATTTAAACAAAAAATGACTGAATTTTCAGGAGTGTTGGGCAATCACAATCGTTCTTTAAGCCAGCAAAAGCTTGATACCTCTAAAAATCTGTTTTTATACTATCACTGGAGGTGGAATATCTTGAAGTTAGCAGCTATGGATAAAAATACTGGTCTAAATAATTTCCGGAGTTTTAGAGGGACTAGCAAGCATACCTACCAGAACATGATTGAACTACACATGATGGCCATACTTAGTTTAGACACAGAAGATACACTTTTCTAACAAATTCCTCTTTTGGGGAAGAATGGCACAAAAGTTGCATGATAAGGAAAGCCTTTTATCTACCCATAATGAAAACTTTCAGCACTGATGGTGAGAATTCCAGATAAATACCATGTCAATGTAATCTATCTGCTTACTCAAAAAAAGCATTTACCTTCATGAAGTAAATATGTCTTTTAATTCTTCCTTAAACTAATAAATTAATACTTCATGTTTGAGGAGGGAAGAAAATTAGAACAGTGATGTTTTAAGAAGTACTGATCTTTCAAGGATTGCAGTGCTTACATTGTAAATAGCAGGATGAAATCACGATTTTATTTAATTTCTAAAAGTTTATGGCAATTTATAATGTTGCTGTTTTAATAAATTACACATCTTGGTGTGTATTTGCAATTTCCTGCGTCCACTTTGTGTAACAATGGAATTTTAAGAACAACCTGTTGCTTCCTACTTTATGGTAAAAAAGATCCTTGTCTGTGACTCCAGTTTAGTTATTTGTTATGTGTTTTAGGTTCTAAATATTTTAAAGTTTATTTTCATGTATAACAACTGTAAGGATAAACAATTCTGTAAATAAGTGTAGGTACTTATATCATGCATACCAGAATAACTTACCACATTCCCTAAGTTATCTCAACAACTTTGTCATCAAATGCCACATCTATCTTTGGCTTCATTTTCTCTTACATTGTTGCACCACAAGAAAACTATAGCTGGCATGTGAATTACTTTGCTTCTTTTTTTTGTTTTCTCTCTCTCTATTCTCCTAGGCCTAGTAGATGCTGCAGTCGATGCAGCTTCCCAAGCAGGTGTGTTTGTATGTTGCATGGCCAATCTGTAATTGGGTGGAAGACTTACGCATACTGACATTGTTAATCAGGATTATTGGGCTTTTGGCTTACTGACATTACTTGTAATTCTTACTGGCCTGCAGCTTTGATGTTGTATTTCATACTCAGTTTTACGTTTCGCTAACAACATTTCTTATAATTTCTAAACATAATAAACAAATTCATGAATAACCATCATCTTATTCACCTGTGAATTACAGATACTTAGATGGTATTGGAGGGATATTTTTGTAGCCTTTTTTTTTTTTTTTCCCAAATACAGTTGAGTCATTCATTATGATAACTAAACACTGTATTATACTGATATGTAATGGTTACCTAGAAATGAGAATTGGTTAAATATGATGTAAGATGATGGTGCCTAAAGGATCTTTCTTCTATAGTGAAAGTAAATTGTATTGTTTCTGTCTAAATATCAATCATGTTTTAAAGATTCTCCAAATGTAATTGCACTTTACAGTTTGGATTTTACCTCAAGGGATTCATATGGTTAGTTAATATGTACTTCAATGGGCTGTGGCTTAAGAGTCTTAATAGAGTGGTTTGGGGCTTTACTATATATGCTTGCCAGCCGTTTTATGAGGACTCAAAATTGGGCATCCATGCAGTCACTGATATTACAAAGCTCCACTTACAGGTCAGTAATTTCCCTCTCTGTCAGCCTGACAATCGTGCTAAGTCTTTTTAAATATTTCCTTCAAATTATTTAAATGTATCCCATTAAATGATGAAGACTGGGAGTGGATTGATTTTACTGACGCTGGGGATGAGAAGAGGGTTGGGTTTTCTGTACTACTTTGTTAACCCCTGTGCTGACTCTAGCTGTAGTTTGAACCCATGCATTTTCTTTTCTTTTCAATTATACAAAGACCTTTTAATTTATATGAAACTTAAACAGGGAAGTGATCTGATACAACTTCACTAACAGTCCTCTGAAGACTAACTAAAGGATAGTAATTTCAATATGAATTTGCTTTCATGGTTGTTTGATTATTTCTCAGAAGAAAATACATTTTCTAAAAAAGAAAAATAGTAAAAACCCAAACCAGTTCACATCCTTCTGCAGAGTACAGCATGGATACCCTGGGGAGTGGTTTTGCTTCATAACGTTACTGACTATTCATATCTAAAAGTAGTGTGTGATGCTTTTATTATAACCAGAACTGCTGGAGGAAACAGAAAAGTTAATGAAAGAAAAAATTGAAGTACAGCGTCAAGCTGAAAAAGAGTATGATGACCTTCACAAGCAAGTGAAAGTCTTGGAGATAGACTTGGAAGAACAGGTCAATCGTTTCATAGAGCTAGAGCAAGAAAAAAATGCAGAACTAATGGACTTAAGGCAGCAAAACCAGGCTTTGGAGAAGCAACTTGAGAAAACAAGAAAGTTTCTAGATGTAAGTACGGTAAAAGGCTAGTTTCGTGAAGGTGGGTGGGCACCTGCGCTGAGGCTTGGTTCAGTGGGAAATGCTATTTTTTTCAGATTTTGAGCAAACATAAAGAAGCACACAATAGTAACAGTGTTATAGGTTCCAGCCCAAGAATTTAATTGATGTTTTAAAAGTTGAAAATTCATTTCAGATGCTTGCTTAGGACTGCTCTGTATTTCTAAGTATAACTTAGTAGGCTTCTTAAATGTTTAAAATAATGGGAAACTTCTAAAATTAATGAGGAGACATAAATTTTTGTGACCTTAATTTTTAAAAGTTTGTGGAATTTCCATGTTTTTCAGTAAAGTCTGTTAGTATTAGTCTAAAGTCTGTGCAAGGTTCTGCACCTGGGTCAGGGCATCCCCTGGTATCAATACAGACTGGAGGATGAAGGGGTTGCCAGCAGCCCTGCCAAGAAGGACTTGAGGGGTACTGGTGGATGAAAAGCTGGACATGACGCAGCAATGTGCGCTTGCAGCCCAAAAAGCCAACTGTATCCTGGGCTGCATCAAAAGAAGCCTGGCCAGCAGGTTGAGGGATGTGATTCTGCCCCTCTGCTCTGCTCTCGTGAGACCCCACCTGGAGTACTGCGTCCAGCTCTGGGGCCCCCAACATACGAAGGACATGGACCTGTTGGAGCGAGTCCAGAGGAGGGCCACAAAGATGATCAGAGGGCTGGAGCACCTCTCCTATG
>JANHGO010007235.1:0-20273 GCA_024606505.1 Aquila spilogaster
TGGCCTTTGTACTCTGTCACTTGTAGCTACATGAAAGAATTGTATCTGTAACTAGTTTACTGGAATGGGTTACAAGTATCAGCTCTATTTGGTCAAATATAAGGCTTAATAAGTTACGAAGCCTGATAAATTATGGCTCAGGTAAATGCAATTTAGATCAAATGTTTAATTTTTAGATTGTGATGTTGCGTAAGATCAGCTAGTTAATTCTAGTGATGGACTAAATTCTGAACACCGTGCATTGTATAATACCTTCCTTTTTTTCATGGCAATAATAATTGACCTGTAAATGCCCCGATTTATTTCCCTTTTATTAAGAAATCCCTCCGAAATGCATATGCTACGTTTTGTGGTGGAGGGCATGTTCTGCAAGAAAAGTGGCTGATATAGTCTAACGCTCTGGATTTGAGGATTCCTCAGCCAAAGAAGAAGAAAACTTTAAAAGTTGAATGTTTCATTGGGTTTACAACAGCCTCAGTTCTTGTCCCACATGTACTTATAAACTTGGGCAAAATTAATGAGAATGAAACACCTCAATTTTTATTAGTTCTTCCTTCATTTTGATAATAGCTTGTAGTAGTTTGTGTCAGCTGAATGGTGCAATTCTGTGTCTCATGAAAGAGGAGCTAACTTTGAAAGCAGATACGGGGAGTGTCCAGGAGGCCACTGGGAGTGAGGCCACCTTCATACGTGTCAATGAGTATTCCCTCTGACATATGTATGGTGAGTAAGAAAGGCCAAGTAGGAATAGATCATAGTTACAGGAAAAATCATTTTCCTTGATCCACCTGTGTTTAGTCTGAGGAAAATGTATCTCCTTTGCTTTATGCAAAACAAGTTTTTATGGAGTAGAGCATAAGGGTGGTCTTTGGGTGATTTTGCTGTTGTGGTTTTTTTTCCATGTTTAGACTGGCCGAAAGATTGAATGCATTTCCTCAGTATTCAGACATGACAATCCCCAGTAATTAGCTGTCCCAGAGCTAGATTATTAGTAAGCTATAAAAAAGTCTCTAATTTCCATCAACAAATACGGTTTCCAGTCATTACAGTCTGCAAGAATAGCATCAGTTTATTTGAGATTTTCCTCTCCTAAGCATTGCTACGAAGAGTTATTCCCATATGAATTTAGAAGGATGATTAGAAAAAGACTTCTTCAAGATGGCTTTAAAATGAAGCAGCCAGACATAAGAATGTAAATCATGTTCTATGGGAAGAAAGAAAAATAGATCAGGCTAAGAATGCAAATCATATTCAAGTGAAAAATTCAGATCAATATTAGAATCTGCCTTGTGTGACTGCAGTAGCATAAAATTATCTGCTGAGCTGCCTGTAAAAATGACGGTAGAGAGGAAAACGATTTCAAGCAAAAGATGGCCTGCTGATAATTTGGCACAATTAAGCCAAATTGTTACCCAAATTAGGGATAAAATATTATATGAAAACAAATGCAGAATACTTGTAGAAAATGTCAGGTACATTCTTGTTTCATTGTTAAAATGAGGTGGATTATGAGGGGTTGGAGAGGTGAGGAAAATTACTTCATTGGTATTGAGTTCCTAGGCAATGGAAGCCTGATTCTCGAATGTTCAATTAGGAAGCAAGTCAGTGACCTCATCTTTCCAGCACAGTGTCTTTGAAGGAGGGATCCCAAACCTTGACAGGTGCATTCTGGGGAAAGTTTATTTTGGAAAGGTTTTCATTATGATTTTCAACATTGTGTAGAATTGCTGATAATTTGGCAGGAGGAACTTACAGAAGAATAGATAGTAAAACATCAAAAAAAACCACCCTAGCTCCTTACACTTGAAACAGAGTTGACTGTGTTCACCTTTTACAGACTTTTCTGTGGCCAGTTTCTGCAGATGGTTTCCAGACTTCAGAAGATATTTTTCTTGTGGATGGATGATCCTGCAAGTCTGAGAGTTCTAGCTGAAACACATTCCTTCATGATCTTGATGACACCTATTTCTGAATTCATTGTCAGACACCAGATTGTCAGAGTCCTAGTTCAGAATTTCAGGTTCAGATTCCTTGCTTCATTGCTGGGCTCCACCCTCCTCCATCTGCATGCACAGTGTGATCTGTCTGGATGGGTATGTCTTCCTCATTCCAGAGCAAAACATCTGATGGTACACCCTGAAGTTTAAAGTTTCCTGAAATTGAACCAGAAGTGAGAATTGCTTGCTGGCTGAGTACTTTCTGAGCACCTTGTTATGAGTTTTCTAAAGAATTCGGCTACAAATGTAGCAGTAGGAACTTCTAATTTCAGTATCAAGTATCAATCAAGATGCCCTTGATTTGCATCAATTTGACGTGGTGATAGGTAGGTCATAACCTGTTCAGTGCAAGCATTCAGTGGTTGCTAGACAATCTTCCTCACAAGTGACTAGTGAAAAATCATAGTCACATGACTTGATTATGGTGAATTAATAAGTATGTAGATTCTGCTTACACAAATTAACACACATCTGAATTAAAAACGTAGTTTTCAATTTCTCTTTCAGCAAAAACATTCAGATTCCATTGTTTAATAAATAATACGACAAAACAGGAATTGGATGGTTTGACTATCGTGTAAAGAGGAGGATGAGTCAAAAATGTATTTTGTCGAGCAAAGGATGTGTTCTGCAATGATTGTCCTGCTTTATATGTAATTCATGAAGCAGTGATCTGTAGTACAAGGGAAGGGAAATTAAGAATGTCTAGCACCTCTGCACTTCCACACTACAGCTGAATGAGCACCAAAACTGGGCCTACAAATTTGCCTGAGCAATTATTTAAAACATCAGCTACAGATTTAGAATTAAAAATGTGTTGTTTAAAAGCTGATTTTTTTTTTCCATAGCCCATTGCTGCTCTTTTTTTCTTCTTTATTTGGAGGACAATCTATTCAGAATTTTCTGGCAATGGCATGTGCAGGGCATAGTGTTAGGGGACACAGAGAATCCCCCTATCTTTCCTTTGCTTTCCAGACGTTTCCACTTAGAAAACTGATGGGCACAAACAAGTGTAACTGGGAAAGCAACTTATTCACAGAAAGTTAAATCTAACCATGGACTCAGGAAATAAGATGCTTGTGAAGGATGGGGACATCCAAGAGCAGCCTTCACACCTATCCTTCAGAGAGCCAGAAAAACTGCTTCAAACAATCCTGTTTAATTCTTCTATTCATTGAGAATAAAGATTGCAGTGGACTTTTGGATAGATGAACCTAGGGGAGAGTTGATAGGTGATTTTGTTCAGATTCTTTTGATTGCAGCAGAAATCAAATTTATTTTGCTTGAGGGCAACTTACCAAGTAAAGCACATTAAATCACTCCACTTCCAAGGGAGAGTGAAGCAGCAGATATATATCCATGCTGGAGAGGTGAGATGTCTGTTATATGCTCATTACACATATTTATGTCTGAGCTGCAAACTGAAAAATGTTCATGAATTTTATATATTTTAAAAGTGTTTCCAGGTACGCCTTTAGCTTTTCAGTTTATTCTTGGCTTGTACAAACTGCAAATTCCCTTTATGCCTGCTATACTGTTTAATTTTTCACCTGTCAAGAAGTTGTGGGAGTTTCACTGCAAGAGAGTAGGATGGAGATGGCAGCGTGCAACCAAGCATGTTCAGGTATATGCATTCTGTGCTAATGGCACAAACAATGACTGGCAGGTCTTTGCAGCACGAATCCTGAAAAGTGTCTGAGCTGGTTCTGTGAAAATGATGAACATCTTTGTAGGTTCACATTCTATATAAATGTTGTAGGGCTCACTGGCGTGTGTGGTGTTGTCTTGTTCTATGGCTGTTAGTCTCCTTCAGACCTTGAACGCAAGAAAACAGAATGTGCATTTTCACCTTTAGGAAGGTTTTATTTTAGGTTAGCAGTGCTGGAACAGAAAGGATGGGAACCCCCTTATTTAAGCCAAATGCACCATGGGTCTGTTGCTGGAACATACTTGGTTGGACACTAGCTTGTGCTCAGACACACGTTTAGCACTGCCAAAAACAAGCATTTACTTGTGATGCGAAGAGGTTAGGAAATGCTGAATTTCTCATTGAGGACTATACTTTGCCCAGTAATGCTGGTGTAGAGAGCTAGGAGGAGCTAAGCCCTTTCAAATCCGGAGAAAGAACTCAGAGTTTTTCTTGCTGTGTATTTACTGCAGTGAATACATGTCGTGAAAATGAGAAGATGCACAATGTAGCAGTAGATAAGGGAGAAAGAAAGACTTGTTTCAGCTTAGTAAGAGTCTTGAACTTTCAAGAGGTTTTAATCCCTAATTAGAAGTAATGACTTTTACAGTTCTCTAGGAAATTGAACGTTCACTTCAGGTAAACAGAAATTTTAGTTTTCCTGCTTTTGAGAGGCTTCAATAAAATGAAAAGGTACTTGAAAATGCCTCAAGATTTTAAATCCTGTAAAACATCTTTTAAATTTCAGGTAGGTGGACATTTTTTAAATTAACAAAAGATGTAATGAAATTATAAAATATACCTATATCAGAAAAAAAAACCTATTTGTGTGGACAAGTGTCACAGATTGAAATGTTTTAGGCTGTTTTCTGTTGATTATACCTGAAGATGAAAGTGTTACCTGCACACTTCACTATCAGTTGCTTCTGTTCTCATTCAAAACTGTCTTGGTATGTGCAAACATGAACAGTGTAGCTGGCTCATAAATAGGTAATATTATTTGCATGACTGATGCCACCCCACTCTGTGCTGATTAGCATATTGTGTAGTAACTTGTAGCTCTTTTCCAATGGACTTTGAGTAGATGAAGATAACCTGGAATTTTGTTTTGCTTTCCTATAGTGTGGCAATGAAAGGAAGGAATAGCAAAAATGTCACCAAAAGTGATATAGAAAAATATTAGAAGATCCCAAACAAATCAGTGGTAGAGCATTTGTAGGCATATAGTGACTGCTTTCTATCTTTGGAAGGAAGAATGAAAGTTTTAAACAGTCTCTGATGCTTCTGAAGGTTGTGATTTTTCTGCATTCTCCTCTCAAGGTAGGATAACTAAGGTCCTGTTCCAATGAAGTATTGGACTACAGTCTGTAAGACAGGAACCCGGGATCTGTAAGATCTTTTTGTCTAATTTTCTGTAAGTATTCAGAGCAGTGAGATTAAAACTCTGAGAATGTGGGCAAATCTCACAATCTTAGCCTTAGGTTATCTGAAATCAAGAAGTCTCCTTTCTTTACTAAGAGCACTGTGTAATATATTTACAGATGAGGTGTTACTTTGAAGTCAGGATCTTGTCTCTGATCAAAAGCATACAGCTTCCCTCATGTCTCTCAGAAAGAGACAGGAGTTATATTGCACTGGTGTGGATTTTTTTAATGTTTTGGACAGCAAAAATGACATTTACATGAAACAGTAATCCTGGGAATGTATGCGATAAGACAATTTCTACTAGGAGTTGAGAGAAAGTCTCTCAAGCAGACTTCAAATCAAGTAGAAGTAATAGCATGTCAGATTCACTTTGCCTCCCTTACCTGCTGTTAATTAAAGTACTGATAAAGGAGATCTGTCAACATTAATATGATGAAAAGTAAAACATATGTTTAAAATTTTCTAGATGTTTCTACTGTTAATCAGCATTGTGGAAAAAAAGGTTTTGTGTAAATGCTCTTAATTCAGCATGATTGTTTAAGGATAAATATCCTACAGTAGAGCTTTGTAATCCACAAAAAGAAAGGGCATGTAGACATGAAGAGACTGGTTTTTTTGTTTGTTGTTTTTGTTGTTCCTGAGGATAAAGAAAGCAGAATACAATTAGAAAAAGGAAAGACTTGAGCGCTGGCTTGCTTAGTCTTTGTAGTCACTCAGGGCACCAGCTTTATCAGCCCTGTGTATTTGGATCAATAGTATTATTTTTCTAGTGTTTTTATATTGACTTGCAATGGGTTGTGCTATGATTTTTTTAACGTAAACATGAATGTGTCTGTCCTTGGGGGAAAACAAGAACTGTGGAAGAATAATATGCTGCATACACACAACAGGGTAACACCATTGAGGCGTCTCTGAAAATCTTTCTTTTAATAAGGAATTTCTGGTTTATTGTGTAATAAGAAGTAGTCAACTTGAATGTTGTGGATGGGCCAACCATTGCAGCTTCTCTTCATCCATAAATAAGCATTGTCTTCTTGTCTAGCAATGGAAATAAGCAGCTATATCATTTTGTTTGGTGTCACATTAATTGAAGCAATGGATTTATTTTTTATTTTTTGATTCCTTGCAGCAATCAAAATTCCTTTACTGAAATCTCTTACAGTAGAGCTATCAAACGCATTCATAGCACAAACTACATTTTTACACAAAGATTGCATTATTTAGGTATCATGTCTCTTTCAGTATAGCCATGAAGTACATCTCAAATGCTTGCTTACCTAGAAAAGGGGTATTAGGAAGCAATTTACTCTGCTTCTATCTGTCTCTTATTGTCACCTAACAGCTCTAAATAAGCAAAATTAGTGCCATGAGGCTAGCTAGATGTTTGTTGATAAACCACTGTACTAGAGAATATCTGTTGCAATCAAGAAAGAGTGAGTTTGGACATCTGCATTACGGCAATTTTGTTTCCCCTTCAAGGAAATTAATTGCCACTGTTGGGAGATAAATGAGAATTTCAGTGTCAGCCCATGTCACAGCCAGCTTTATCGTTTGTTTGGTCTGAGCTCAGGTTCCCGTATGAGCTTGTCTCCAGTACAGATTCTGGCCTGGAGACAAAAAAGGACAAAGTATTATGTATGACCTGTGCATATGTGTATGACCACGTTTTTATATGATTATTTTAACTAGGAGAAACAAAAACAGTTTCTCATTTTAATGTATTTTTGGATAATTTAGTATTTTTAAAATACTGAAAGCAAAATGGTAAAAATGGTATGTACACCCAACCAAGTGATAGTTCATTGAACAAGGCTAAGTAATAACCTAATACTGGTTACAGCTACTTAAATGTCTGGAGAAAAAAGGCTCTAGTCTTGCAAAGAACGTTTGGATCCTGTTCCTACATTTTCTGCATTGTCCTGAGTGGGATTCTATAAAGCAGATTTCTGGTGGTGAAATTTCCATAACAGAACTGGACTATCTTTGTGTAGTAACCTTTGTCCCTCAAATAGCATTTGTGCAATCCGTAAATCAAACTTGTAACTGAACTTTGCACAGATGGGGATGTCTGTGTGGAGCTAGGAAGCGCAGCTGTGAAAGAAGGTAGAAATGGAAGGAGAGAGCACCGCCTTATATGAGATCTATCTGCAATACTTTCTATTTTGCTATGGCCATTCTCCATTTTACTGCCTTACTACTGCTTCCAGCAGTCTTCTGTTGAGTATTTCAAAATACTCAACGTACTCAAAATACTTCCTCACACTCTGTCTCTTTCCTGGGTACTCCTCTCTTTCCAATGATTTCATTGATCACTTTTTGAATTGTTTTCTTTATATTCTCTTAGTCTCTGTCACAATAACTACACATAAATAACTCAAAGAAAATGTGGTGGTTTTTTTTCCCCTGTATTTAACTGGCGAAACTGATAAGATACTTCTGTTTTTTATCCTTTTCTTGTGCTTTGCCCATCATTTAAATTTCGGAATGGTAACTACATGTTGGTCTATCTCTGTGTTGTACCTAAGATAAGTGAGTTCTGTTCCTTGTTAATCTGTATTTTGTAGATACTTAGTTTTGGAGGGGGTTTTGTCACCTTGAATTTAGAACTGAATAAGAAATAGCATTATTCCCAAATATAAGTGGAAATAGAGAGAAAATACTAAATAATCTTAAACGATAAATTGCTCTTCAATCCTACACCATAGATATCCCTTAAGGATGATAGGAAATGAAATGAGATGTCAATAACGTGAAAAACTAAGATGCAATTAAAAAACTGAAGAGTGTAAGGTCTCAAAAAATATTAAGAGTACCTGTGGATCTTCACATTGTGGTGCATAAGCAGAGCACATGAACTTTCAGTCCAGAGTTGTATTCTCCTCTACAACTGTGTCTTAAGTGTTCACAACCATGAAAAGCAACTTCTGATATTTTCCTCTTGCACATCAGTTCTTTTTGTTTTCCTTCAAATGCTGATTTCTTTATGCTTCTGGTGCCCTGAGAAGTGCAGAAATGTGAGATGTGGAAAAAAGCCAAACAACCTTGGAAGTATTTTAACAAAACAGCTTTATTGTCTGTTAAGCTCCTGCCCAAATGTATGAGTATATACGCAATTAAACATCTTTTTTTTTTTTTTTTTTTGCATAATTATTAATGTTATGAACTGAATAACATAATTGCTTAACAATCACCTTCCACAAGGTGGTGGGATTTGGAGTTCCATAAAAATAAGTATAAATCTGCCAATTCAGTGAAGTCATATATGCCAAAGTATTTCTTACATACACCAGTGTAATTCCTCATGTAATTTATCATGAAATTCATCTCTCAAGCTCCTGTTGCTCATGTAATGAAAATCAACTAAGGTCTTTCACAACTGTCAAGTGGTGTGTGTTTATGTCCATCCATCTTTATAGAACATTTTTTAAAAGCCAATCTAAATACTTGTCACTTCAAATGTCAATTAGCCATTCTTTGCAGTTAACAGTGCCGAGTCCTATAACTGAAGAATGCACATTTGCGGGATAGTAAGGCCAATGCATATCTGACGAGGACTGGTTGTTTGTTCTGTTTGTCACGTTTTGCAGTGTGATGTATAGAGCCATTTTTAAATGTGAAAGGTTTTGGAAAAGAGATGCTACGTACTTACGTGCAATAGAATTAGATTTATTTCATGTAATTTCTAGAGAGTGCATTGTTACAAGATGCATGCTGGAGAATGCTAGTGACCTACACACACCTTGAAAATTAGTACAAGGTAAATTAGCAGGGAGACACAGAATTTGCCCACGGCGTTCTTTTTGAAGTGTTTAGGGAATTAATAAAAAGGCGTTCAGTGCAGATGATTTTTGTGTAACATGTAAAGTCAGTCAGCATTGCTCATTTAAAAACCCAGGTTATCACAGACGTGTACTCTGTTCCTGTCTGCTGGCAATCTGAAAAATAGATGCTTTTATAATATAAATAAAACTCACTGGCTATTTAAATGCATTTCTATATTTGATATTTTTTTATTTTAGCATCCTGAAAGTTTAAGAAGAAGCAATGTTTTGGCCCTCAGGCATTTCCCTTTCCTGCTTTGGAGTGCCTACAGCCAATACTGACTTGGTTACAAATGTGAGAGCACTGTCTTTATGAATACCACAGATACTCTTATTTCTGAGGAACGAGAAGCAATTCTATGGCCAATTCTCATGATGCTGATTTTTAAAACAGATCAAACATGGAAACAGCAGGGGGAAAAAATCAAAGATGTCTTTCCCGTTTAATACTGACTCTTGGATGGAGTAACCATCCAGAATTAGATTTCAGAAGCATGATCCCTTTTCTTTGCAGAACGAAACATTATAGACTTACTGTACCAAGGGAGAAAGCAGGCTCTCCTAGTACATTCTCTGTTACATAAAGTGCTCAGGCAGCTGATTAATCTATGGGAGTTGGTAATCATTTGACTCTGGATATTTTGTTCAAATTGTGTGTTTTTTTTTTTTCTTTTTTTTTCCCAGTGATTCATAAAGCCCTTATCAGATTCAAAAAGCACTTCACAAATCAACTTGGAGCTTAAAAAAATTAGCAGTAATGAGCTCATTTCCATAGAAATAGAACTAGGCTCACTGGTGGGTCAAACTGTTTTCTGCACTTCTAGTTTCCAGTATTTTGCTCAGCTCTTCTCCATTTAGTTCATGCCTCATTATCTTCCATTTTCTGTATGTCTTCACCATATCATTTCGCTTTTTTTTTCCTCTAACCAGCAACTGTCACTTCAAGGTATTTCATAATGGTGGAAAAAATTGTCATCCATATGTCATCCAACAGATTTTACAATTCATTGTCATCTTGAAGCCCATGATATATGATGGTTTCCTCAACAGGTTACAAATCCTAGTTTGAAGTAGTATTGAGCAAAAATTTAAAATCAGCCTCTTGATCTCTTCTGGATTAGTAATGTGTTTTTTAATGATACTGCATTTGTATTCTTTCAGTTTTCTTTCATGAAACATCAAAGAAGCGACACAGAATGCATCTTTCATATTCCAGACGTACACAATACTTCAGTGTCTTCCATTCCTTCAGATTCACTGCTAACCAAGATGAAAGCTAAGGTCTTGTGAGCAAAACCTAAGCCATCTGTAAAGAAATGGTATCCCTTTGAGGTTCTCAGTTTGTTGGGAGGAGGGAATTGCTTACAGGTTTGCTCTATTGCACCACACAGCTTTTATGTATAAGGAATTGTAGATAGCATAGCTAAGACTTAATTTGGCAGGTTCCAGAGAAGGGATGTTGTAGTCACATTTGACAGGCTGGTGTAGAAAGTCATGCACTGGTGCTGGAGATGTTTTGTGAACTCTCATCCAGAAAATGCAGAAGGAACAAGAAAAATTTTATGGTTTGAAATCATGAAAGTTTGGTCTGAAATATTTACTGAACTGCATATACAGAATATACTTACGAATTATATATGTGTAAATTACATATAATTGTAAGCCAAGGTACAGATTTTGACGTTAATGTGATAATCCAGATATGTGTATTTCAGCAGCAACATCATGCAATAGAAAATGTGATCCTGGAAAAGAAGGAAAAATAATAGGAAATTAAAATTATTAAGATCCTGTATATAAATAAAGTAAAATCTCTTCACAGAGTATGCTACTGAAAAGGTCGTTTTATGTCTTTTTCTAAGTTGCATCCCATGATCCTATCCGGATCAGAAAACAAAATGAGTTCTGCATGCATTAGTGTTGTGTATCTGCTGGGATGAATACTGTTATGTTACACTGTGAGGAAGGATAGAAGGAAACTGTATCCGATGAAAATTGAATTCATCTCAGTTCTGAAACAGGTAGGAATTGTATGCCAAAAGAAGAGACTTCAAAGGGAAGAACAAACACTAGTTCTGCAAATAACTTTCTACCAAATGAGATGGAAGCTTGACCAGAAATTCTCTCAGAGCAGAGGCATGGCAGAGAGTTGGACTAAATCATACAAAGATTCATGTCCTTTTCAGAAGGCAGAGCACTTTCCAAGTGAATACTGCAAAATGCATAGCGCAAGGCAGCCACTACATCCCTTCAGGGAAGAAGGGTTTCATAGTCTTTCCTTTTCCTCATGTTTACTGTAAGTAAGCTTATAGGAAATGAAAATTTGGTTTAGTGTCTACTAAATCACATTTTCTATGAGAGCAACGCTACTGGGAGCAATACGCATATTTTAACACTCGGCAAAAGTGCAAATGGCTTTAAAAAGCAATTAGACAAAAGCTCGGAGCATAAGGTCATTAGTGACTATTAGAGAGAATGGACAGGATAAAGTAATAGGTATGTGAGAGATTGGTCACGCTGTACAAGCCCCATTTCTTGCACTGTTTGTTGATGATGGAGCTGTGGTAAAATGCTGGTGGTGGTCTCCACCAGTGGAACTTGTATGTGTAGGAAGAGAGGTACGTATTGCAGCTCTTCCTCCTTAATGCAGTGTGGAACATGGCAGGATTGTGATTCCAAAGTCCACTTAGGACATGCAGTATTCTTATATTATTTGCTTCATACTGAAGAGCTGCTAGCTTACATTTCAAGACTTATGCAATTAAAGTAGGTTAACCTTTGCTGGAAAAGAATAAGAAATTTTACAGTGTGAGACTGCTCTCTTTCTCATGGTAAGTGGTACCTTGTTTTGGGAATACTGTTATTTAAAGCCATGGTGGTGTGTATGCAATGGATTGAAAATAGTCACATGCAACGAACAATGAAATTTCCTAGAATACAGACGTTTTTATGATTTATTTCCTGCTCCCTTTTAAAGTGTCATAAATAGAGATGATAATAAAGAACATGTGCTGGTCTTTTTCAGAGGGGGACTTTTGTTTTGTCCTGTAGAATGTGCAATTGAGCAGGTGCAGGTAAGCTAATGGGAGAACGGCTATACAATGCAAGGCAAGTGATTAGTTTTATTCTCGTTTCTTTGCATTTTGCCTCTTGTGGGGCATTCTGTCAAGACTAGGAATCAAACAGACTTGCAATAGTTCCTCCCGGCTTCTCCCTGCTGCAAATCTTCCTGGGCTTCATAAAAGAAACCGGGAACTCTCCTGCTGAAACATTTCAGTGACTAGTTTTCTGGTTTATTGTTAGCTGATTTTTCTGACACGGATCCATAATGCTGTCCTTCTATGGAGGAATTACTGAGGATGCCTTACTGAGCACAGATGAAGGAAAGGTTCCTTAGCAACAGGAATAACATGGAATGCTGAAAAGCTCTCTGGTGACTCTCCTTGTTTCTTTGCAACACAAAAGGCTTTTTTTCTGCTTTTTTTTTTTTTTTTTTTTTTTTTGCAGTTGAGAGATTCAGATGCACACCTGGACAATTTGTTCATACTTCCAATTTTCCAAGCAAATGAAGTTAAAAAGTAGTAATCCTTCAGGCATCATTCAAGTAATTCTTGTAGTATGTCCAATTCCTTCATTAATTAATTTGCAGAAGCCTATTAGCATATAGTTTTAAAAAAAATACCCAACACTGAAACAGTGGTGTAGCCTGACTTGTATCCAAGGAAACCTGTATACTTAATAACCAAGATAATACTTTGTACCTCTGCAACACTTGCCTAGCCACTTTTATCAACCTGGATGGCTTTAAGGCCAGACATTAAACACGTTTAGATATCTACAGATGTAGATGGAGATTTTTTGAAAAGTAATTTTGATAATCTATCAGTTATCTGTTAGCTCCCTTGTGAGAGACATCAAAATATTATTTTCAGTGTTACAGATATAGATTAGTTAAAAAAATAATAATAAAAAAACACAACAGAGCTCTGAAAGAGTTAAGAGAAAATCAGAGAGTCCAACCTTATGACTCCTACCACTGTGCTTTAATGACTATCTGATGTTCCCTGCAAGGTAATTAATGTAATTTAGGAAAAAGGAGAACATTTTGCTTGAAGCCCACACCTGAGTGGTAAGCCATCATCTAGCTGTTTTCCTGCAGAGGCAGCTCACCTTGAAACTGTGCTCTGGCTCAGCCCTTTCCACTACCCACTGTGTCCACTTCATCATTCAGCTTTCCACTATCACTGTAAGGGACAAATACAGAACTACAACAAACCTTGTGGGGCAATATCTCTACCTGCTGGCAATAACTAGCAGCCACTACTTCTTAGCTCCTTTCGTAACTGATTCCAGCTCCATCTTTAAAGTCTGGGATTGGTAGGGTTTGGTTTTACTTTTCCAGTCAGATATGACTGCCCTTTATAAATAATACCCTCTTAGCCCTAGATTTGCTAAGAATAAGCATTCCAAAGGTTTTATTTTCTACAATAGCTCCTCCATCATTCTGGTATTCCTTGTCTCTGCTTATTTTGGTTTGAATTCATCTTTTCAGAACATGGGGTTAAAGTGCATTAGAAGTCCAGTGCAAAACAGAATAATTGGCTTTAGGTCTTCAGAAAATAACTTTTGCCTCCTTCTTAAATGCAAGCTAGCCAGAAACTTCTGCATATCCAGTACCAGAAATAGTGGAAACAAATGCTTGGTATTAGGTCCACTGAAATGAATCGTTCTTATGTTACCACTGGAAATGGAGTTTTAGTCTCAAAGTCTTGCTGGCTAATTTTTTTACCTTCTTTCTGTTTTTTGTTAGCATAGACAACATATTACATTAAAGGAAAAGAGTAGGTTATTAAGACAAAGCCAACAGAATTTAGTAACACTTGCAAAGCAGTGTTGCCTGATGGGAATGAGAATTCAGGCATGTTATTCTGATAGCACTATGATTTCATTGATTTTCAACTGAGAAGTGACAGTTAAAATCTACTGCCCAGGCTCAAAATACCAATAAGATGAAATATGTAGTGCTGGAATATGACTGGAAATCAGTGAGCATGCAGGTCAATGTGAAAAATAAACACAGGTTTATTTTTGTGTGTGAAATCTTTATATCACTGTTATTTTTATGCTAGCTTACATTTCCAAAGGACAATGTTTAAAAGCATGTAAAACAAGCAAGCGTCGCTCATTACATTTTCTTGCTGGGTATACATTTATTTGTACTTTTCACTGTGCAATAATAAAATGGCATAACAGGGACATCATTATGGTCAGAAGAGATTTAATTGTAATGCAAGTTTAATTGCCATGAATGACTTACAACCGTATTATTAGCAATACAATTCATTTGATATTTTTACATGTTTGCGGGGTGCAACATTGAAATATATTTGCCAGTAGCTGACAAACTAAATTATGGTTCAGAGAACAGAAAAAGCGATTGTATCCCATTGTTACGTGATGAACATTGAGATATATAAACCACTGCAATGAAGTGTTGGAATGTTTTACATCAAATCTCTCATGACAAGGTGACATTTTCCACCTGTTTAAAAAAAAAAAAGAGGACTGCACACCTGCTAAATCTCAGATAAAGAGTAAAAGAATGACAGCATCATGGTTAGGATTTCATCTTACAGACCTGGGTTTTTTGTTTAGACATTGTGTTGTTTGTATGTGTTTGGCAGCATTCTGTAGCTATTGCCTGCTGGCATTTTGGATGTGCTGGCTATTTAAAGCAAGAGATAGACATCCTGGGATAGTGGTTTTGAAGACTGATAAATAAGGTCTGGAGCTATAATGCAGCTCCATTTATCCCATGTATCCTGAAACAAAAAAATTGAACATGTCCCGCTGGTAGTTTCTGTGTTGTCAGCAAGTCCCATGATCTAGAACACTGTCCTGAAGTCCTCAGCTGATGCTGTCTGCGCATGTGGTATTGTGTGATGCAGGATAAGCAATGTTCCTGCGTGAACCTAGGAACTGAGTCGTGTAAATCCAGTGCAGCATATCCTGAAATACTAGTCATGGTGAACTGTTCGTTTGCTCAGATGTTTATTTCCAAATTTCTTAAGTTGGAAACCTTTTGGAAACACAGTACATTCAGAATTTCCCTGTCCCTAATGCCAGATTACATCAATAGGGATGACTTGGGGATGCTCTTCTCTTGAAATGCAGACCTGTGAGCTGAGAGGGATTCTCCATTGGCAATGTGCTGTCTTATGTATGTGTGTAGTTCAGAATATACTTCCTGTAAGTAATCAAATGTGTGCTATCTTGTTACTAAATTGTTATTTGACTAGAGTAAACAGTCCTGTAGACAGGACTTGAGACTCAAAATTATTTCACCTTAGGACTACAGGTTTGGAGTAGATGGATGTATTCATGCATTTGTATCAAGTTTGGCACATAATTTGGCCAAAGTAAATCTCAGCTCGTTCCTCTAAATATTGTAATTTATAAAATGTGTGGTTTTTTGGCATTTGTGATAAAAGCAGAAGAACATAGCAGTGCTATCTGTGCACTCCTGCAGCAGTGTTGGGTGGTTTGGCTCTGTTGCAGGAGAGGCCTGCAGTCTGGTGAGGAAGACCACGGCTCCGAAGCAGCTCTGTGGCCCTCTTTTCAGGCTGGTGAATTGGAGTTTTCTCCTCAAACATTGGTGTAGGGTTTTTTTTGCTTCAGGGGCCACAGAGTGCATGCCTGGAAAGCAGGCAGGGCCGCCATGCCAAGGACAGAGGCAGGCACGCAGGTCAGCAGGTGTTTTGCTTTGCCCCCAGCTCTGGAGGGCAGTCAGGGCTTATGCAGCAGCGCCTGAGAAAAGGTGTTGGTGTACTGGGACAGGGGAAGATTCCAGCCCCAGTTTGGGAGCTGAGGGGGCCCCAAGTGGGCTTTGTTTTTACCGCAGCTGCTGTAGGGGCAACAGTAATCCTAAACCTGTTGCTTTTTGTATTAACATCATGTTTTCCTCAGCCTGGAATCCATCTTCCGCATTGGTTTTCCTGTGGTGAGAAAGCTGGGCTCCTACCTCACCACAGTCCTTCTGATTTCAAGTTGCCACCACCTGTGGCACCTACCAGGTGTAGGACTGTGTCCTTCCCAAAGGCCTAACTCATTTCACCTGTGGCCACCCTCAACTGTAGGCACCTGTAGTGCTGCTGGCCCCCAGCCCTCCCTGTGTAGGCCCCAGCCCAGGCCTCGCCTTCTTAGTGCAGCTGAAGGAGCGCAGCTGCAGCTGCAGCCATCGACATGGGTACTGCTCTTCTGACTTCATCTTCACTCATGGAAGTGGTGCTGAGCATGCCTAAAGGTGTGGAAACCTATAAACAGAAGTCTTTCTGTCAGCACTAAGCGCTACCCTGTTAATTTAGATTAGTGGCAGAGGTAGCTGCATGAGGAGAAAATGCAGGCGTGTGGAGCAGGCCGGGATCTCTCTCAGGTCTATAAGCCCCGTTGCAATTCAGTGTGTGTGCACTATGCCCATCAATCAGTGTGGCTCCTGAGCCCAGAAGCTTTCTTGTTCTTTTTTTTTTTCCTCCTTTTGCACTCCATGATGGCTCTGTGCATGTGCAGGATGGGAGGACAGACCCTGTCACACTGCTGCTACTCATGCTGCTTTCACTGCGCTCACCCCTTCTGTCTTCGTGTCACCATGTGGTAAGTGTTATTTATTAATTGTACTGAGAGTGGCAGTGAAAACTGTATTTGTTTTCTGGTTGAAATATAGCGTGTATCTTGGTTCATCATGCTGAAAAGCTGGTTCCCATTTACTGTATCACTTTGTGCCTTTTGTATCCCATAGCTGATTACAAGTGATTCAGATGAAACAAGAAATGCATTCCTGTTGGTGTATTTCCAGTAATATTTATGTAACATGTACAAATAAAACTCTTTGAGAGGAAAGTGTATGCAATACTGGACTAAAATGCTCCTGTATTTGGCCTTCTGTGAGGAAAATGAAGGGGTTGTTTTTGGAGCTGTAGTGCTTGCCCAGAGCCTGGAAGGTTTCTTCTTTTCTTCTAGAACAGAGGAAAGAAAACAGATTACATTTTCAGAATAGGGAATCCTGAACAGCGTCTCCCACCTCCCCAAGTGGAATTGATCAAACTTAATGATTTTAAATTGTAAAACTATTTCTTTTGAGCAGTTTCCCGAAGTGTCTCTGATGATGAAACATTTTAATGGTAGAGACTGTAGGACTATTTTCCCTTCCATAGGTCTCAGTAAGTGAATATTTTGCATGTGGGGCTGTACGAAAAGGTATTTCACTTCTCTCCAGATAAACCAGGAACCATGTGTTCTTAGGTCCTGGACTTGGATTACAGATGTTATCCTCCAGTTGAGGATTTTAGCTTACTGCTGTGTTTTTTTTTAATCAATTTAAAACTTCAGCTTTCATATTCTCAAGTGTGTTTAGCTACTATTTTAATGCTGGAATATTTAGGTGTGATTTGTAGTGGACAAGATAAACGTCAGCAAATAGTTTTTATGACTTTGTCTTTCTTCAGTTATCTTTCTCTTCTTGCTATGACCATACACTTATTTAGAGGTGCTGTGTTTATAGTGCTTTCCTCCTAAGAATGTGAGAGTGCAACAGAATCAAGGCCTAACTGCTGCAGAAAGCCTTGTCAGCCATATCCTTGTGTCACAAGTACATCACCAAGATCTGCATAGGGGTAGAGGCTGGGGTTAGCTGCCTTGAATGCTCAAAGGAGGAGGAAGCAGCTGAGACCAGCATGAAGTGCTTGCTGCTGCTGAGCTGTGGAAAAGATCTCAGCTCATGAGAAATGGGAAAGCAGAGCTTGGAACAACAGCTCCTGCTCTGCAAACAGTTTCTGACTGATCCCTTGGACTCGAACTTCTACTGCTAGGAGCAGAGTCAAGGCTATGCAGACAGTCAAGTGTACTGAAAAGCAGAAAGAGGAAGCATTAGGATTACTTTATGCCTTTTATAAGAAAATGTAAATCCTAGCATTGAAACTCCTTGATTTTCATCAGTAGTTTAAAATAGCATGCTGCTTTAGAAATGTCTCTCTTTCTGGTGCCAAGTTATCTACAGGTATCAACTCATACACTGTGGTGAAGAAGCACCAACCTTGCTAGTGACTTGCCAGAGTTTGCTATTATTTCTGAGTGTTTGCCCCCTGAGAAGCAAGAAGCACTATCCTACTAGTTCCTTTGGCATCTTAAAGATTTCAGTCATATCCCTCTTTAACCTTCCTTTTCTCCAGTGTGTACTGTGGGTTTTTTATCTTGAGTTGAAAGACTTTATCCTTACTGAAGTTCAATAAGGCTCATTTTTCTTCAAAGCTTACAAAACTCTTCTCTTTTTCAATAGTACATTGATTTTTGTTAATGTATCTCTAAAATCCAGTTTACATATGCTATATTAAAACATTTGCTGTTCTGTTAACTGATGATAAGATTATTTTCAAGTGAGAACTGGATAGTTTTGTGGAGATTCAGGTTCCTAGTATGAGAACATTCCTTTGATTTATTGTCATTGCTCCTCAGATACATTTAAAGCAGACTGTGCACGTCATTCTAGAAGTTGCTGGTTTGAGCTGTTGTTTATTTTGTTGAACTTCACTTCTATTGCATAATTGCATTTGCCAGGTGGAAGTGAGAGCTGTCTCTTTGAAATCACAACTAATAGCATCTTGGGAACTCACTCCAAGTAAGTGCTGCCCCAGTTTGTTCAACTCTGTGTATCCAATACATATCAGTCAGCCTCATACAGCAGCTTTCAAGGTTAAGCCTGCATGCCCAAGGATAGATAGCCTAGTTATTTACTTTAAATAAAAACAAAACTTTCAATGAGTGACAATAGATTCAGTGATAATGATATTTCTGGAGTAAGCTTGCTGAAAGTTTTCTTCTTTTTTTTTTTGAATCTGAGGAGTGAGGATTTTAATCGGTAACAATAGGAAAGTTTAGACGATGTTAAAAACTAAAACTGCATACAGAACACCATGACTGTGAAATAGTTTCTTCTAGGTCATATTAGGATGTAAATGTGATTTAAATTAAATGACGGAAAGTGACCAACAATTAGAAAATCCTATTTCTGAAAAATGGAATTTAGGATCCGCACTATTTCTCTATCAGACCTTTATGCTATCTCTGTAATAAAAGGTGAAAAGGTGACTTACGCTATTTAAAAAGGAGGTTAGTGCAAATTGAAGATAGAGCTATAATTGGGTCTCCTGCTGATGCAAATGAAGAAAAAACAATTAGTGAAACACTTAAGAAAAAAGGCTAATCTCAAAAAGTGACTGGAAAGTAGGAAGCTCTTTCCGTTGACATGCTGACACAGATAATGATAATCAAGGCTGTGCTGCAGCCGCTTCCTGCAGATGTCCCCGGACCAGGCCAGGCCACTGAGCGTGTGTGGCTGACTGCTTTGGTGCAGCACTCTTCTTGCATCAGTATTCACTGGTCACCTATGTTGTTGCAAGGTTTAGAGTTTGTTATGCAGTGAACTTATTTGCTAACTAAGAGTATTGTAATTTTGTTGTTAAACATGCTTGTTTCTCAGTGAGCTGTACAATTTTATGTCCAAGTCTTTGAGTACTTTGGTGGCATTTCCCTCATTTGCACCTTTCTCATTGAGCATCCTCCTAGGCAGCTGGTGACTGCATCACTCTGTGCACTTGGGCTGCTGAGCACTGGAACTAGTTGAAACTTAAATATTGGAATAGAGTTTGTAAAAGTTGCAAGTGTCAGGGCCAAGGCTGCAAGGCATTTGTTTCTTGTTAAGACTATGAAATGGCTTCAGTTTGACAGACAACATGCTCTGTATGTCCATATGCAAAGGGTGAGCTCTTTGTGTTAGGAACCACTGCCCATGTGAGCCTGGTATCTATCAAATAGTCACTGTGCTCTCTGTATCTGTTGTAGTTGCCATAGATGTAAATAGGAGACATTACTTTCAGGGCAACCTACATATCAGGGGATGTGCAGTCTATCAGGGTATCACAAAATCTCAGGCATTTGGCTAGTTCTGAATGTGCCAGTTGATATTTTTATCAGCAGATGAAGTGCTGATCCCAGAACTCAAACACCTTAGGGAGGGCACTAGTTCCTGGAGATCTCTGGCATGCAGCTAATGGCTCACTGATTGGAAAGCTTGAGTTAAGGAAGAGAGGTCTTAAAGGTGATGCTGTGGATGAGGTTGTCCCCATTTTTGCTTAGGCATTAAGGGGGCTTGTTGTGCCACTTAATCTTGAAATGGCCTCCTATCTTGAGATGGCCTATTTCAATTTGTAATTGAAACAGTCTATGAATATTGGTGCATCACAGATCCCACCCAAAATATAAACTACGTTGTCCCAGGAGACACAAGCTGCA
>JANHGO010007236.1:0-20272 GCA_024606505.1 Aquila spilogaster
CCAGGGCCCCATCCAACCTGGTCTTGAACACCTCCAGGGACGGAGCATCCACAGCCTCTCTGGGCAGCCTGTTCCAGAACCTCACCACTCTCCCTATGGAGGCTTCCCCCTGACATCCAAAAAAGGAGATCCAAAGGAGATCCTGCTACAGCATCAGCTAGAAAAAACAAAGATGTTCTTGTAGCATCTGATGCTGGAGGCATCTCTTTCACCCCTCCTGCAGAAAAAAGACAACACCCAATGGGCTCAGGTGCTCACAGCAAGACTGCTGCAGTTAAGTCAAGCTTTCAGTTAACCGACTGCTCTTCAGTGCAGCCAACACCTAAACAAGGACTGAACATTAAGGAACATGAAAAAAAGGCAACATACAAGTGCCAGCAAGTAATGAAGTACAGCTCCTCATAAAACAGAAAAAATAAATGTTATGTGAGATGCTGTAAACCATCAGTCAATTAAAAAACACTGATAGTTTTCCTGAATCCAGCATTGAAGACAAATATGCCTACGGAGTTACGTATTTTATGTGAATTTTTGTGATTTAAAAACTTCGCAACTTGCATAAGCACAGAAGTTCACATATATACAATTTTAACTTTCAGATCTCCAGACAACATTAATTATAAAACTCTTGCAATTCAAGTATGTTTCCATTTTATTTAAGTTTCTCCAAAACTTGGCTTGGTTTCTCCTACTATAAATACTGCACACCTTACAGCAATAATATGTAATTATATTCAAATCACTTTAAAATCAAATGACTTTTTGTTCACAACAAGAATGAGTCTGTTTCAGTGTTACCCTTTTTAATTTAAAAGCTGCCTTTTAGATTCTTCTGTATTGATCAGTTTCCAGAGAAGCAGAATAGGCAACAGGTTAACATGACAGCAAATTTGTAGAGTTCTGAAACCTTCTTCAAGGGACTAATTTCTAAGATCATTTGATCCCACTCTGGTGAAACCTAGATAAGAGCCTAACATCACTTCTGCTTGTTTAAATAAAATAATTTTAAGGCTTTGTTTCATTTTGTGAATATGAAGGATTGGTACAAAGCTCTGTGTGAGTTTGTAGGGATTCTGAAATGGTAAATCCAAAGTGATGCGTGAGCTATTCATTTTAACAGACAACAAAACCTAGAGCATCTTTCTATACTTTTTTTTTTAAAGCTAACTTTTTCTATTGTATCACCAACTGCTTTGTAAAGACAAACCAAAATCCCCACCTTACTGGCAACAGATACTCTGTGCTCCTTTCCATGTCCTATGCCCCTGCCAGTGGTTACTGTTGTTATTCCTGAAAGTGGGGACTGGGTGACCAATGATCCAAATGACTAACAAATCTGGCTCCAATACCAGTCCCTCTCACCCTCATTTTTTAAACAAACAGAGAAGCTTTTCATTATGCCACTGTTTACCTGTTGTTCCTGCAGGTTGCCTTGTGGTGAGAAGTTTTGACACAGTTATAACTGCTAGCTACAGAGCCAAGGGCATATTTTATTCATAGCCCAAAGCCTCTTCATTGAACGAGTCCTTTTAAGACTTAGCCATCTATTCAATTCTCTTTCTCTAAAAAGATAAGTATATAAGGCTAACTTACATGTGAGGATGTGGGAGTGTAAAGGGGAGGAATTCAAGCCCTGAATACAATAAGCTTCTAAGGACATCTATATGAAAGCAAACATGTACGTGATGACACATAATACATAATGGAGAATGTTCAAACCAAAATTACAGGTAGGTGAATGTAACACGTGGCATGTTCCCTCAGCATACACTGCAGTTTTTATAGTAGCTTTATTCACAAAGCTACTCTATTTCAAAGTTAACTTTTAACATGAATACCCATCTCAAAAGAATTGTCAGCCTTTCAGGAAAGAGCTACCTGAGGAGAATGCAGCAAGGCCACTCCCTCCGTTACCTCCATTACTATATGTTCATTAATCCAATTAAACAACAACCAGGAATTTTTTCAGCTCTGGCTGACGATAACTGGAAGATATCCTCAGATAACATGGGGAAGGGGTGACCTCCTTCTTTGCTGTGTGCCCCATTCTGACACAGAGGCAATTAATTACAGGGTAGGAAGCAATAGACCACCCCTCAGTGGGTCTCCAAAGCTGCCTTTCAACCTGTCCAAATCAGCTCTGGGTCTCACAACAGCACAGTTTCCTCCACCCAAGCATGTGCCTCAACTATCAGAAACTTGTTTTTTTCTTGTTAGTAGTGTTAGTAATGTGACCTTTATTTTGGTTGTATATCAATGCCTATGAAGTCCATGAATGGAAGTACTGTCACACCAAAAAACAGGTGCAGGCAGCTCATCCAAAGTTAGAATTCACTAATGCCACTGACATAGCCAATGAAGGCTGTATAAGCATTGGTGAGAACAGCACTGCCTAGAGTTTTAGACATACTGCAAAGCATACACTGGGGCTAAATCTCACCTGGCTCCATACAGCACCAGCAGGGTGCCCTCTAAGCACAGTGCATGAAGCAGGATGCTGGTACACATGGTACAGGGATACAGTACTTCCTGTCTGGAACCAGCCTGGGTCTAAGAAGGGATCACTGGTGACTTCACTGCTCACCTTGCATGGTCCAGCAGTAAGGCCAGTGTTGGTGCCACAAGGTGACAAGGAGGCAGTGACAGAAGAAGGCTTTGTGCAAGGAGGTGGTGGAGTCACCATCCTTGGAGGTGTTCGAGAAACATTCAGATGTTGTACTAAGGGACATGGTTTAGTGGGGAAATATTGGTGATAGGTGGACGGTTTGACTGGACGATCTTGGAGGTCTTTTCCAACTTTGGTGATTCTATGATTTGTGTATCACAGTGGAAACTAGCTTTGTCACAGCACAGCTGAGATGAAGAGAAGCAGTTCAGCTTCAGCTATGGAACAGTATTCCTGGACACTGGGACACTACAGACCACAACACCCTCTCTGTGACACTCACAGCTCCCAGGGACAGGGATCCCTCAGCTGCTCCCCCAGACCCAGCAGGAATCACAGGGACTGGTATAAGGTGGGGGAAGAGGGCCAGAAGCAGGAGTAATTGCAAAACAGCAAGCAAGACCACCTTCAATCAGCACAATGAGGGCTGGTCCACTGCCCCCAAAACACAGCTAGCTGTGGCAGGAAGAAAGTCTGCTGCAGGAGAGGCTCAAACAGGTCTGGACAAGCGTGAAAGAAAGCTGTGTGCATCTTCTGACAGCAACCAGCCGGCCAGGGGCCTTTCAATACAAGTGTAAAACCACCACCCACACCCTGAGAGGCTGAGTGGGACTGCATCACTCCACGCCTCTCAGGGGCTGCTACCGGCAGCTCATCTGCCAGCTCTGCACATTTTCCTGTTGTGACTCCTTTTTTTCCTCTCGGTTGTTTCTTTATTTTTAAGTGTGTGTGCTGGGAAGGACAAACACGATACAGCTGAAGTCTTCCAGACCTCCTCTGCCCAAGGACAGCTCTGGCTTCAGATCAGCAAACACAACTGAATATTTCATGATGTCCAATCATCATGAAACCACAGCAACATGAAAAGCAAATAGTGGAATAAGAAGATGGGGAAAAAAAAAAAGCTACTTTTTTTGCTATAAAATGTTACACTTCTGGTACAAAGAGGGAAAGATCTTTTGGAGATACTGAGGTACAAATATGAAAACACTACTGCATTTTAATATGTCTCCTTTAGTGAAAAATATTGTATTATTCTTTCTAGAAAGCATATTGGTTCCATTATAAGTAGCAAGAATGTACCAGGCTCAAAGAGGAATAAGAGATGCACAAAATGATGTAAAAAAACTTTTTTTCTGTCTTAGACTCACTACAACTTCCCCTTTTTACATCGTTTGAGAAAGCTGCATGTACTTCTCTTAATTTCCTGTTACCATACAGGTAAGAATCTTGTTTCATTGCACTTGGGAAGAGCTTGTGTTTGTTAAATATGAAACCTCCAAATGTTTAAAAAAAAAAAAAAGAGAGAGAGAGGTAAGTAAGTGGCACTGCTAGAACTCAGTCATTCCAGGGCATGAATCAACAAGTATGGGCAGATGGAGTGGTCAAAAGATGTAACAGATTTCAAAGTAGCATCATAAATTTTACTTTATGACATGGATATTGCGTGAGAACATTCATTATATGCAGATAAGGAAAAGAAGTTGCTTGTGGCTGTAAAAGTTTGACAGACTGTTCTCCAAGTCACTCCCATAAAATCAGCGTACAAACTGGTTGGCTTACATTTGAACTATGAACCTTCTGCTTTGCAGGAAACAAAAAGACAAATTTAACACAAACGAAGGTTGCCCACTAATTAAAATGTGCACAATTTGATTTCTCATGGACTAACCTGTGCTTACATTTGAAGAAGAAAAAAAAAATATTGCAGATCTGATAACATGTGTATGTTTGACAAGCTTGGTTACAATTGGTTCATTCGAAACAAGCAAAGAGAAATTCATAGCTCCCAGGGTAGTACTTCTTCCATAACTGTGTCACAATTATGAAGGAGATAGACAAGGCAGATGTCTTATATTTAGAGGATTACTTGGCATCTTTGTATATAACCATACTGTTTATAGTTCTAGAAAGAAAAAAACAACCCTTTGCTGCAAAGAAAAATACACAAGCACTCTTCTTTCTTTGTAAGTTTCTTTTTGAATTAGTCTTGAAAAGGCTCAAGCACCCTCTGAAAGTCCAAGTCTAGGTAAATAAAATAAGGGCTAGATACACACGTAACAGGAAATGCAGTCAGATCAGCCCAGTGTGTTACTAAGAATTTTTTAAAGAGAGAAGAAACAGATTAAAATTAGACCACCTTTTCTGAATGCTTGCATGGGAAAAAAGGTTGGGAGATTCATGGGTAAGGCAAACTTCTGTATTAGTGAGTAGTATTGCCCTCCACTTACGCTCCCAGCATACACTCATCTATCCAAATAGGTTCCTTTTATAGTGTTTTCTGATAAATATCACATTTTAAAACAGCTTCAGAGATCAATGGCTTTCTTGCAAGTGAGGGAGGGCTGCTTTTTTCCCCCATATTAAAATCAACATTCTCTTCCCCTAAAGACTGCACCCCTCTCACCTCCCAGAACGGGCTTGGCTTATTACATGCACAATCTTGTCAAGGGTGCAGCCTTCCTGCTAGCGTACAAACTATTTAGTCTTATTACAGACACTTAGAGTGAGCAGTCCTTAATGTGAGAGAGGCTCAGGGAGTGGGGAATATAACAATGCATTCACAGGGGACTGAGCTGAGCTGATGGTAAATAACCCCTGGAGAACCCTGTTGGATTCCAGGCAACAGTGAGCCCCAGCACCCCACACTGAAGAGAGCACATCCCAGCCCTAGTCCTCTAATAGCTAGAGCTCACTGAAAATTGCAGACAATCAGCAAAATTCGATATGCTGTTGTTCATGATTCTGGTGGAATGCAAACTAAGATTTATTTATTTAATTATTTTACTCATTTTAAAGCAAGAAAAAAGGAAAACAATTGCTGCTGCAAAGGATGTAGAAGGGGAAAAAATAACAGAGTTGCTCTGAATGTTTTTATCCACATAAGTTACAACCCGATGGGTGTATTTGTCCACCAAAGTAATGCGAAAAACTATAACTTTGTTTGATCTGTAGGACGATTTTTTTGAAAGTCAGATTTGAGGAAACAGAATGCATTGAAGAATCACTTAGCTTAGCTACACAGGGTCTTAGCTAATGTCATGTTACCCTGAGAATATTTACCTCAGCTAATCAAAGCTATCTCTCTTGTCTCACCAAGACACAGACTTAAAAAAGACTCACGGGCAAAATGCAGTCACTCAACTCCATGCATCAACTCTCTTCTCCTCTGACAAGGCAAGGATTTTTGTTACAAGTAGCTTTAGTATGTGAGATTAAAGCCGAAGTTTCTAGAAACATCTACAAGGGCATGTTTCAATCTTACAGTCAAAGAATATGAAGCTAGAGAGACCATTACAATATTTTCAATTGAGCAGCCGTGTAACAGAGACATAGCTAAATTCAATTTCCATTCAGTAAAGTCTCAGTCCTGAAATACTGCAAAACTCTTTCCTTCCTCCTTAAAAGAGCTTTCATTTATGACCTAGAAACCTTTTCCCTGGCAGACATTTTTTTTTTTTTTTGCACACAATTAATGGCCCTCAATGCTTGTCCCACTGATTTTCCAAAGCCTGAGCTAAGCAATGTTCTGAGTGGTTCCCAGCCTCACCTGCCCTCATCTCAGAACCTCCAACTCTCCAGCATCAGTGATGCACCAGAGTATTCAGCATACAGGGAACGGCGTGTGTGGAGATAAGGATTGCAGGAGGGGCATTCCTGGACAGTCACATTTGAAGCACAGAGGTATTACCTAATAACCAAGCTGCAGCATGGCCCCAGGACTGCAGTCCTGCTTGATATCAAGGCAATCATGGAAACACATCCTCACTAGCAAGAAGCAATGTCTCACAACACCAGAAATTCAGAAAGCATATCTGTGGATACAGCAGTGCAAGACTGGTCCCTACCAGTATGCACAGCATGGATGTACCCTAAAAAATGTCTTCTCAAAACTCAAATACTCTCACTTGAAGGCCAGACTCGTGCCTCCAAGTAAGTGGTTAGGCTGGCTACAGACAGGATACAAACATGAAAGTAATTCCAAATGAGAAGGAAAAAAATTCTTCTCCACTATGTATTTTATTTAGAGTTATTTTATTGCCCCAAACTCTGCCTGAAGCTACAAAACAGGCGTAACAGAAGCCAATTCAACAGAGGATCATACTTGCCATTAACAAGAAAGGGACTTCAGATCTGCAGTTCCAATTACCTCTGTACTTTCTTAAAGGTCTGTTGAAGAGACATGACAAAGTAGTCATGTAGTATTGAACTGACTCTACACCAGGTGACTCGTAACTAATGACTGACTCTAAATCAACTGCGAAACGTGAAAAATGTTGTGATACAAAAAAGCCTTAGGATTTGTATGGCAAGCTCTTTCATCATCAAAACATGAATCAGAAACAGAACTAAAAGCAAGTTTCTTATATGCTAACACAAATGCATATACAACTATTTAACCTTTGAAAGAGATGAATTCCTAAAAGAATCAATTGGTGTATGAATTTATGTATATATATATATGTATAAACACATATGTGCGTATATTCCTTTAGTTCGGCACAGCAGAATGTTTACCAACTATTCACATTTAAGACAAACTATTTTTCTGTCATTCTGCATTACAATAGCCTGAAATAAAATTCTCTGTGCCAGTCTCTTTCTGCATTTTTCCATTAACGTCCACACAGATAAACTAGCTGTGGATGAGCAGGCAAAGCAGCAAAGACCGCTGCAGTCAACTTTATCGATAAAAGTTTAGCATCAGTGAGGAATCACCATCTCATTTAGTTCAAAAGACACATTGGTGCAAGAAAATCATGCTTGTTTCTGGCATGGTTTGAAAACTAATCTATATTAAGTCATTCTCAAAAGACTCCTGCACTATCAGAAAATAACTACTGTTGTTTGGAAATGTTCAATTTGGGAATTCACAATACAGTATGGAGAAGAAAAAAACATCCCAGAGGAGCATACCTGTGGAACACCCACACACAGCACATGTACAGGTGTAAATAGAAGTTTCCAATGAGTAATATTACAACACAGTCCCTGTGGTTTTACATTATTTGGATTTCACTGCAGCTGAAATTTTTTGAGGAAAAAGAAGATCTAAGAAGAGATGTATGGTTCAAGCTCAATGCTTAGAATTCAGACACAAAAATCTTAGTATGAAACACTGAACAGCACATGGCAAAAACGAGACTTAGCATCCTTAAAGACAAGCTATGCAGGCTCATTGTTATCTAAATTAGAGTGTCTGATTGCAATTACCACTATTTACACGTTTTGATTTAACTGATTTACCTAGGACCAAAATAGGCAGCCTTATCAGAGGTTGCACAGAAATGGAGTGTTCTCACCGCACCACCAGACCACGTCTACCACGGAGTGCTTCACCTCACCAGTCAGGGACACACACCACACACTCACGTAGCTCCAGCACTAGCGAGGGAAGCTGCTGTTACCGGGAGGGATGTAGCTGGCCTACCAGAAGCCCTTTGTGTAGAGGTCAAGTCGAAGAACACACATGCAGGGTGTACAGTCCTTCCATTAGATGGAGTCAGGTAAGAAAACTGAACGTGCACTCTTCTTGGCCCCCTCCACCTGTTGCAACTCATGGCAAGGCCATTGAGGGACACACTCTGCTGCGTACAGAACACAAGCAGGCACTGGTTTCTGAAGGCACTGACTTGTCAGCATCAGAGGTTCTACTGCAAGGGCAGGTCTGCACTGGATCCTGCTGAGGTAGCTCTGATTCACGAGTACAAATTTTCCTAGCTGAGGCCTTGACCTCAGCACAGAGTGTGCTTTTTGGGTGAATTTTCTTTTCCTCACAGGGCTCCTAGGGCTACTTGTTCCAGGGTTAGCAGCCTGTCCCCTCCACTGTGAAGTGCTAGCACGTCTGCCAAAATCTTCTTCTAGGCCCTTTGGGGCACAATTCAATCCTTATAAAACTCACACAGATGTAATAGAACTCAGAAATGATTCCCTTGGTGCTGTAGGCTCCAGTAGCCTAGTGGTCGCTTGCTTTACTATAGTGCCAGCAACTGAGGTCAAACCCTTTACAACTACACCGTCTCAGCTGTTACCGAAATCACTTGACCCTTTCCCATGCGTAGTCGAGACTGAAGCCGTGCTGGCAGACTCTGGGACCTTGGATCCCATGCGAGTTTTTTGCACAGTTGCAAATGCAACTCAGAACAGCTTTGCCTCAGCAAAATCCAGTAACTAACTACAAGGGTGTCCTTCTGCTGGTACAGTCACACCACTGTAGTCAAACCACTGTGCTACATCAGATGGAGTTATAATGGTATCAGTGCCCACAAAGATATTTTTGTTTTGGCTTTGCACAAACTACTTCCCAGAAAGTGAAAGATAAAAATGTTGGGAAGACACTGCAGGGAGAGGAAAGACTTTCTATATCAAAAATAAATGCTCATGTCAGAATTTGTATTGCTGCAGCTAACACAGTTCCAGTCACAGTTCAGGCCATGCAAGGTGATGCTTACACAGGGCAACACCTGCAATTTCAGCAGAAAACCGATATAAAAGGTACTTCTTTTTTGTTTGTTTGTTTTCCACAAACATGAGGATTCTTCACGCAGGTCAAGAATGCAGCACTTGTTTATTTATCTGACCTGGTGAGAAGGACAAGCTTACCTCCAAAGTATTTTGCTAAAGTGTGATGTAAGGAAGTTTAACCAACCAGGCAATCTGAAGGAGGTTTGAACTTCTGGAGAGACGTCCCCTTGCAGCGCAGAGCTTCACAAGCCCAATACTGAATGCAGAGAATGAACATTTCATAATTCAAGCCAGGAATGCAAACACACTCAGAGCAACCTCCCATGGAGGAACAGCACAGCACAGACTTCCAAAACACAAGGGAGTTTCACATGTTGGCAAGACATTGTTGCCATCTCCAGTTAAAGATCACCAAAGATGCATTGCTGACACAAGCTCAAACAAGCACTCTCAAAACTGCTGCTGGATCGCAGGGCAAAGAAGCACATCCAGATTAGCAACCACCAACTATTTATTTCCAATGGGAAGGGGCTGTGATGAATGCATATTTTGGCTACTCAAGCAACAACATTCAGTGGATTGTCATCTTCACCAGTTACACAACTTCCATCCCGGCTGGATGATCCCAACTTCATTGAAGCCCACGGCAGTCTCTGACCAAACCAAGCTCTCAACTTGCATATGTAAGCACATTCCTCATCAAAATGCAGTGCAGACACTGCCCAGAGCATGGCTGCACATTCAGGTGCTCAGCTTTGTTACAGATGTGGCTAACAGTTCTGTTGGAAACTTCTGAAAATAGTTCTGTTGGTGCAGAAAAGGTCCTTACAACCTATAACAGGTTATATTTGTTAATATTTTCCATTAAGAAAAATGTTGACACTCTCATGACTATAGTCTTGTTTCTATTTATGGCAAGAAAAGTTGCAACATTTCTCAAGCAGAATGAAAAAGTAAAGAAGACAGTTTGGGGTTGCTGTTTTGTTTGTTTGTTTTGTCCCTGGGTTGTTGGGGTTTTTTTGATCCATATAACAATTTTCAGACAGAAAGCAAGTAGTGAGAGACAGGCCTTTAAATATCAAATATCTAGTCCCAGAAACTAAGTTTTCCATGAGCTCAGAGACCAAAACTCAGACTTCTACCACGTAGATCAAAAGAGATTCAAGACCTTTTAAAATACAGTTCAAACGTCATTTGTACTCTAACAGCACGAACTGGCTTCTCTTTCATGCCTCTTCACAAACCTGTTGTTCAATAATGAGCTTTCAAAACTACAGTCTAACAGTAAAATTCATTGTTCCGTTTATATTCTTCTCATTATCCTGGCCTCTTGCTGTGCTAGCTCCTTTTAATGGATGGAGCAAGTATTAGCTTGATTTCCTACCACACATCAAGTTTTCAGCTGAGCTTAGCAATATGCATCTCTAACAAGTGATAAGATCTCTATTATTTTACTACTAAATGCATAAAGCTGGAGATTTTATTTCTACCTTGCAAATGACATTGAGAGCATACCTTACTTTCTTGACATGGCGTAAATTCTGCAGACAGATGCCACTGATAGGAGGGATTCAAACCAATACCAAAATGTAGTTATTTTAAAATAAATGAATGGAATATATCCATTTTCACCCGTTTGTAGAGGACAAAACAAAAAATAACTTGGAAAATAAAGCCTTTGGAATGCTACACTTGATGTACAACAAAAGAAACTTTTAATACTTGAAATGAGCAATAGCATAGTTTAATGAGGAAATTAAATTAAAACAAATGCCTGCTCAAAATGCAGACTGCTGAGAAAGTAAGAAGTAAAATAAAAACTATCTCAGTAAGAAGTAACTTCACTGCTAAGTTTCCCACGTTATACTCATGAGACCCTGAACATTTGAACAAAGAGAGCTAGGTTTAAAGTCAGGTGAAGTCACACAAAGGGAAACATGGACAGCAGCCAGATGCAGTGCTGACAAATCACTGAAGCGACACCACTGGGTGGCTGCAGCCTGAGCTAACGTGCCAGGGCAGCATCACTGCATGCTCTGCCATGGGCAAATCTGTGCTAACACAGACCCTAAATGTTTTTCAGGTGCTGGACCACTATTTTTTCTTGTTTTCCTGTACCAGAAATGCAAATTACTTTTTACATTTCTGAACTGGCAATTAGTGGATAGTATTTGTGAGCTCATTTTTGCCTTTGCCACCAAGTCTCCTGCAGTGCTCCTGGCTGAAGGCCACAGCCAGGACCTCTGGAAGAAGTTAAAGTTTCAAGCATGAAAAACCTGGCACACTCTTAAAAGCTAAGGAACCCCTCTCTCCTGCAAACCCACAGGACCAACAGCTGGCCTTTCTTGCAGCATGTATCCCACACAGCAGACGTTACAGTCACCTAAACAAAAGCGTCAAGAAGTATTACCCAGACCAATTTTTCTCTGTAGTTGCTACTGTATGCCAAGGATGATCTTGCTCCTTTGTGATGGCTTTGGTGCCTCTGCTCACCATGCCACCTACAGCAGAAGAGGACACTGGCCCAGTCCTGCAGAAGTTTTTCAACTGATTCGGCTCTACGGTTGCTTCAATCTGCTGCATAAAGGCAAATGGCCAATGACATGGTGGATTAGCAACCAGATTGGCATCTGCACATACCACTGATCTGCAGTAAATATAAAGCAGCAGTAGCCAACACACAAATTTATTTGGATTTAATGTGTACTTTTATGCACCTGAATCTTTCTGAAGCATCAAAACAAACTGCCACAATCCTCTCCAGAATTCCTCACTAACTGTCAGGACAAGTCTCAGCCTAACAATACCATGACAAATGAGCAAAGCAGCCCCCACAACATTTGTTTATTGAAATTAACTGTGGGGTAGAAGAGCCAGGAGTAAGTTTGCTTTATTTGCGACAGTCATTTGCAAAGACAAAGCCATACGGCCTGACTATGAAACAAAGCACTGGAGTCAGCAGGACCCAAGGCTGAGTGAGGTTCACCACCAACTCCCTGCGTGACCTTGCAGTCCATCACCTCACCATAAATCCATCAGCCCTGGGTGAAAGCAGGGCTTTGCTGCTAAATGCATGCACCGTCGTGTTTGGCCTTTGTTAAATAAACATAACACCCCCACAAAACTAAACTGGAGAACTAAACAATGTTGGTTTTTTTTTCCCTCTATACAAAGCACTCTGTACTGCACAAAACCAGAGTACTCTACCAAGTGGGAGGAAAAGACATGTAAATATTTACCCACGTACTGCAAAGAACTGTTACTCACTCAGTGAGGTGTAAGCTGGTGTCTGTGTAATTCAAGAACCAGATGGGGATATGCTGGGGGTGTCGCTGGTAGACAGAAGGAGTGAGCCCATATCCTAAAAGCAGGCACTGCACTGAGAAGGCTCAGAAAAAAAATCATGTCAAGGGACAGTTCCTGCCAGGCTGCAAACTGGCTTCAAGCATAACAGAGATTCAATGCTGCCACAAGTGCCCAGAGATTAATCATAGCGGTAGGTGAAACTACTGGGTTAACAACCAGACTTTTTTTGCTTTTCCATCATTTCACAAACTCTTCCAAAAAGCAGGTGTGTTTTGGATTGGTCAGCAAGCCTGGACATATAGAGGATAGCTATTTTTCGTTATGCAACTTACACATTATTTCCCCATGTGCCTAGCAGAAAGGAAAGTTCATTCAAACAATGGCACAAAAAGGAATGCCTCGGCCAGAAACTAGAGTGCTTGAGTTGTGTCCTGGTGCAAATGGAGGGCCTGCTACTCAACATCCCTCTGTACCTGAACTCCTGCAGAAGTAACAGTACAGTCCTGGATGTAAGGTCTAAATGTAAATTAAAAAAGAATTTAAGATCTGTGCCATGCAAGGGAATGATGCTGATGAGATTCTTTCACATGAAAAAGTCTTGTCATTAATTCATGGGTAGTAAGAGCTTAAGATTGCAACTTGAGGAAAAAATCTAGAGCCAAGTTCCAAAAGTAAAGCTAATTTATCTTCCACTATAAAAATAAATCCGCTCTCCATTCAGAAACTTCTCAAGAAAAGCAGCCTTTGTGGCTACTGTTTTCAGTTGATACTGAACACTTCAAAGGTGAATGTGTTTTGCAAATCTAAGCATGGTAATGTTTGCCCACAGATCCCTAATCAGTTACTCACTGCTAATCAACCATTTCTTTCCATTTTCATGCACAAATGGAGGAAGCACTGCTTGTAACTAAAACCCTGAACCACATCTGATAGGCTACCTAATATTTACATAATGTCCACACTGTAACTGATGACTACATCACACTGTGCATAGGTTAAAAGTCATGCAAAAATGCATGGCTAGAGAGCAGCTGCAGCAGCTCTGAATGTTTGTGGTGTCTAAATCCTTGTCTACTTCAAGCTGCGTAATCGGCTCTGAGTACATTGGGTACAGTAAACAGTTTGTTCAGCTTGTAGAGAGTCAGATGGAGGGGTTTCATACTCAAACAGCATTGATTCAGGTAGCGATGTTCAAGGACTTTTCAAACTCTGACTGACTGCAGAGCTTATCAATATCAAAGGCGAATACTGTTCTCCCTAATCATGTTTTCCTTAGCTGACGTCCAGGGCTTTAAGCTAATTTGAGTGTGAATTGGCTGGAAAAAAACAAGCCTTCATTTAGAAAATTCTATAGACCTCTACATTGCTGTCCAGGATTTCTTCTGCAGAAATGGATATGCGTATGATGCAGACATTTCAAATCCCATGTATTTGTGATGTGGCAGACTAATTGTATATGAGTACACCTGTGAGCACACGCACACCTCCCCACCTCACCTACACAACACACACACAGATGAACTACCACTTTTTAGAAGAGCAGCATCTATCTATCAGAGGCACCGAGATACTGCACTGCATTGGAATAGCTCTGCTACTTTTTGAAAGCATTTAAACAAATCTGTTTGATACGTATTCTGTAGGTATCTTGGGATTAACAGATATCAGCAACCCATTTGGAATAACTGAATATGCACTGTAGTGTCCAGTCTGATCTGCTAACACATCTGAAGTCCAAGTTAAAAAGAACGCCCAGAGAAATAACCAGAAGAAAACAGAAGGTGATATTAAGAAAATCTGGACCCGCAGCAGTCTCCCCCTCCTAAGCATCTCTCCCCACTTTGCACTCTGCCTGGGCTGAGCTGGATGCAGCCCCTGCCTGGATCATGATTTTCCAGTCACATACAAGCTCTATACAGCAGTCACACTCTTACTCTTACAGGCATACACTTCTATTCTGATCTTACCAAGTCTTTGTCATGCTTCTTTTGCATTCCCAATCATGCAGAAATATAGGATTTTTTCCACTTTTTTTTTCCTTCCTTCACCAGAGCACACGTGAAAACCATTATCATATCTCAAATGCCTAGCAGACCTTGAATTATCCTTGTCAGAACTTTGTATTTCCTGGGCAAATCTTGCAGTGACAGATACCCTCTCTAATTGCATTTAAGCCAATGATGATGCAAAGATAATTCCAACAAAGCCTAGCCATCAAATTTCAATGTATATTAAATGCCTACCTGAAAGCAGCATTAATAATGGAACAGATTTTATTATTTACCTCTAATTAGAGCTCCTTGCTGATGCTAGTGAAAAGCGCACTTTCAAAAGAGAAGTAATCAGCAGTAAAAGACATATCATTATTTTCATTACAGGTTTACGTGGCATTTCTGGTAATTAACATTGCTAAATATTCCTTTCCTAAATCTGCTTTCAGTCACAGTTCTGCTACGTTTGGACAACTTCAGATGAAGCAGTCAATGGCAGGTACACAGCTTACTAACGATGCATATACTTTCAGTTTAGCTTATTTTAACTCTGTCATCACAGTTAAATTAGTATTTTTGCCTCGCTCCAGCCTACACTAATTGTGGCAATTCTATACCTGAATGTTCCACCAGCCCTTTCTTTGGAGAAGGTATGTTTCATTTAGAAAGTGAATGACCTCTGCAAGAGGCAAGATGTTATCTTTCCTGTAAAAGCCATCAGTTTGACGAAGTTATAAATCACTGCAGAAAAATCCCACAGTGAGCACTCAGTAGAGCCTCAGATATTTGGCAGCCAAACACCTCAGGACACCCTGTCTGCTCACAGTGAGCCTCAGCTGCTGCTGAGCAAGACCTCCCCTTGCTTCCCCACCGCAAGCTACGTTAACTCAAATCCCAGCATGTGAAAGGAGGATGAAAAGCCCATCTCCCTTGTGTTCTTCATTATGTGGAGGAGGTTTACTGAGGTTTTTTGCTCTGCTGACATTTGTTGGGTGCCCTTCATCATGGTCGGCCTGGGCCAGGTGCTGTAGCTCCTCGAGGAGCATGAAGAAGCCTGACCACAACATCTCTAGCACCTCCCCTTCCCTCAATACAGACCTCTCCTCACCCATGTGCCCTACAGTCACCTCTTTGCCACAGGTTGTACTCTGCTTAACTTACCGTGCAAAGAGGCACTGCAGCATTCCCTGGCTACCTCTCCAGTGTTTGACTTCACAACACAACACAACACAATATTTAGCCCATTAATTTTTTTTTTTAATTCTCCTTAGTTAAGACAGCTTGGATAGATAAACCTCCTTAAATCATCTCTCAATTCCATTAATTTTATACTAAACAGGAACTTACTTGTTTTACAAAATAGAGCGTGCCATGTGAGGAAGAGGCACATGACCTATGCTAACATTTCCCCCCCCTTCCTTCAGCGAACATAAAAGCACCACTATAAAAGAGTACTTAAAGTTCTTTTTGCAACTAATACTGAAGGAGTTTATTATTGCATTGCAGAAATGCTTTAGGGGAAATCCTGCTCAGATAGCCTTCTCATGAGAAAGCTTGGTGCTTTCAAAAAAGTTGCTTTGAAATTTTTAAGAACACATTTTGAAACTCCTGAATGCAAAACAACATGCTCCGTCTCTCTTGCATGTTCCTGTATTTGCAGCTAGCTGCCCTGAAAACAGAGAGCTCTATTACTATGGACATGGTCAAAACAGAATGTGAATTTCTAAGAAAAGTATTTCATCTTTCAAATGGAGCGTGTTTTGGGTATCAAGCCTTGAAACTGATCCAACATCAAATCCACAATTTGATTGCACAAGTTTAGTTTGCTTTAAAGCTAGCCTGTGCAGAAAAGGATGTCGGGAGATACAGACTATTCCTCTTTGGAGCATTTCTCTGATGTACAAAGGTAGTGGATATCTCAAGTTCTACTCAAGGGAATACAGGGGAAAGATCAAATGAACTTGTCACCTACAAAACTGACATTTCAGCCTTCCCCAAATGTCCTGCTAGAGGACACCAGCCGCTTCCCTACAAAGTAAATACCACCACTTCATGATACCTGCTGATTACTGCATGCACCAAGACCACAAATGCAACCAACACAGTACTCTGAACATCTGCCAGATGGTTTGTTTATTTTGCTTTGTTGTGTTTTTTTTTTTGTTGTTGTTGTACAAAAAATACTCAACTGACTTGAAAGAGCAACCTCAAAACATTTTTCAAAATTCCATAACACAAGACTTTTCTTCCCCTAAATTGACCTGTTGATGCCATTGGATGATGGCTTTTTAGTGATAATCCACAAGATGATGATATAAAGAAGAAACAGATGCTATCGCCAAGCTAATGCAGAGTAGCTCCAAACACAAAGTGTACATAGCACATACAAAGGATCCTTCAGCTTGTACTTTCTTCTGGATTTTTTTTTTTTTTTGAGGCCAGTTATTAGAGAAACGAACACTGCCAATGGCACTTGATTTATGCTGCTCAAAGGATACTTGCTAACAGGTCCACAGTCCCACCACAGAGCAGCCAGCAACATCAGACAGCCACAGCTCAAGATTACTGGTTGTGTTTGCCTCCTTCACCAGCAACTTCAGGAGCATGCAAGGAGAATCTCAGGTCTATCACTATGTTTGAAAATGGTTGCTCACACACTAGAATTTTTTCCGCAAGCCCTCAGTGACTGAAATCCCTTTCAAAATTACCTAGTCATTTTGACCTTAAAAAAAAAAAAAGGTTTTAAATAAGTAGGATAGAGTGTCCAAATACTTAATGATTTTGCTCAGCAGTTCATGGAGGTAAGTTCATGGACAAGTTGGTGTCTTCTCCAAGTAAAAATCTCAGTGTTCAGCCACCATTCATCTATACCCTAAGGTACAAAATGTCACTTGAACAAAACTGAGCACTGCAGTCATAACTGTGCATAACTTTGCTTAACTCAGATCACATGTTCCTGAAGCAGCAGCAGCAATGAGTAACAAGACCTGTTCTACATGCATGGGAATTCAGTAACAACAGCAACAAAAAAATTGAAGTGACAAGCTTACTCATCACAGCACTGGATTTGGTGGTGGTGTTGCTTTTTGGCACATGGCAGCCTGAACTTCTCTCCATGCTTTGTGAACAGCTGAATTGTGTTCTCTTACAAAAGAAATTAATATGGCAGCTTGTGTACATCTGCTTTAATCTTAAAACAAAAGCAGTTTTGCTATCTTTAGTGCGAGCACAATAAGAGCACAACAAGGCACAGATGGTTTGGATTTTCTATGCAGAAAGCAAGAGAGAAGACTGACATCTTAACTGTGTATGTAGTCACAGCTGATGACGTGGCCGCAGCAAGCCACGGGGACACAAGACATACCCCTTTGTCAGCAGCTTGGATATTAACCGCGCTCAATCAGATCTTATAAAAGCAGAAAGCAACTCTGTGCAGAGATAAATGCTTTTGTTCATACAAATTTAATTTACATTGTTAGTAAAGCACTTAACAACAGCCATACTAATGCCAAACAAATTAATTTCAGTTTAGTTAAAGCAAACAGTCCCATTATGTTTAGGAAACACAGAACAAAACCCTTGAAAACCCAACATTAAACAAGTTATTTATGGCCACTGCTTAGCCTTCCTGCCCCCATCATCTGCACATTAAAAAATCTCTAGGTTACTCTATTTCAGACTCCTTAAAAGTGTCCACCAAAAGTGGCTATGCACTGGTAACTTGAATGTTTATTCTTCAGGAAAACTACAATCAGCTTGATCTGGCAGCCATTTTTTTTCAATTCAGCTTTTAAAATAAAGTATCTCACTGCAGGATTAAAACTTTCCTCTTCCTGGAATTAATCAGACTGATAGTGGCTTTGGCAGAAAGAGCAGTAATAGGAAAAAACGTAAGGACAGCACATGTGCAACACATCTCAGAAGACATTTCATAACCGGGTCTGTATTTTCATGCAATAAATACACAGTAGTTCAGACAAAAACATACACAGAAAGAGACTTCCCCATTACCCTTTAAAAAAAAATACTGTGAGAATAGCTGTTGTCTAAAGATATTGCTTTTGATAGAAAGCAGATAAAAAGGCAAGTTGAATTAGCTGCTGACATCGGAAAAAAGCTTTCCTGCTAAAGATACTGCTTTTTTTAAGCTCCATGAAGTGTTGTTTTAATGTTTCTGTGCTGAAGTAGAAAGAGATCCTCCAGTATCTTGGAGAATTTAAGAAACTCAAAACTACTGATTTCTCCAATTAGCTGGTACTTAAAAAGTATTAAAAAAAAAAAAACAGAAAAAAAATTGTTCAATTTATGAGTGGTTTAGTTTGAGTCACTGATCAAATATTTCTATGTAACGTTTAGGGTTTCAAGGCAGCATTTCTATCAAGGGAAACGGCTGTAAGGCCCTGCAGTGGCACTGAACCCTTTTTGGAGGTAGAGATGCCTCTGTGGGCTTCAGCTGCAGCCCAGGATGCTCCTGGTAGGAAAGGAGCTGTGGGACGGACACCGCTCAGGAGTCAGTAAGGCCCCACTGCCAGATCAGGCTGGGAATGCTGGGAGGACAGACAGATGGATGGAGCCACATGAGGTGGTCGTCCTCCCCAAGGCCAGGCCTCACATCTGCCAAGAGCCATGTTTACACGTGTGTTGACAGATGCTTGCAGCAGGAGAGGCTTAACCCTGACATCCTGCACGAAGATATAAACACCCATAGAAGATATATCCGAAAAATCAAGAGTCAGTCTGGCTAACCCCACACCACCCCAAATTCCCATGTACAGTCCTTAAGAAACAGCAACTGCACTCCTCCTGCCCCCAAATAACCTAGGAAGCCAGCATTCAGATAGCCAGAGCACCAAGCTCTTTAAGCATTTCATATCTAGAAATAATCAGGAGAATTATTACAGCTGAGCCAAATATAACTAACTACAGAATAATACGAACTTTATGATGTTTAGACAGATGGAATCTGATTTCCCGATTAAAGCTGCTGAATTTAGAATTCACCCCACGCTCCAGAGGCAGGGGACCTGCTGTCCCAAATGTGCACAGTACCAGTAGCTGCAACTCTTTCTGAGTGCCATTTAATTAAAAAGCACACCATTTTTCATAAGTTTCAGAAAGAGATTAATTCAATGAGCACTAAACACAGCCAAGACCACTGTATGTATTTGTATATTTTTCTTAAGAGGCTGTATACACAAGGAAAAGCACAAAGGACTTATTTAAAATGGTCCCTTGTAAGAGTGTATTTCAAGGGCAACAGATATTGAATTCAGAGAAATGCAGAAAAAAAAAAAAAGGGCAACCCTGTTTGGAAATGTTGTCAAGTCTTCACAAGGAAGAGCTAGAAGCAAGTACAACGTCTTTCAGTGATAGCTAAGAAAATCCTTGTCCAGAAGGATTTACTTCTCAGATGTCTGATCCCATGAACTTACGCATCCAAACACAGTGCTTACTGATAAACACTTCTACTGACTTCAGCAGCTTAAGCCAAGTAACTTCAGTGGTGTCATTCATGCGCCATGAATATGAACGGAAGACTCTTGTTTAAAAGGACTACTCACAGTCCTAAAAACTAGCTCAAGGGTCCCAAGTAGGGGTGAGAAAGGACACAAGCCAAAGAAAAGAGTACTTGTGAGAAGTGCTTAACCATTTTCCTGTAGGTTTCTGGGGTGGTTTTCTTTTGTTGCTTTTTCTTTCTCTTCTCCCCTCCCCTCCCCGTTTTTTTTTTCTCTCTTTTTGAATAATCACCAGGTAACTTCAACAGAACTCTACTGACCCTATTAATAACTTGAGAAAATGAAGAAACAGAACCCTCAAAAAAAAAAAAAAAAAAAAAAAAGAAAAA
>JANHGO010007237.1:0-20272 GCA_024606505.1 Aquila spilogaster
GTAAATCAATGAGTGACTTTTCAATCCTAATGTTAATGGGAAACCCAATACCTTGCCTGAGCATTAGCTAAGATGAGTACTTTGCTGCAGCAACCAGGAGCTGAAACAAAGGTGCGATGAATATGAGTAGGTGAGTGGAAAGAGGGCATTCCCAGTTGCCAAGGAGGAATTTAAAATCGTGATATCGTGATATCGTCATATCAGATTTTGAAACATAGTTTTACACACAGGCAAATGTTAAATGGGACATTGGTCAGTCATGCTCTAAAAATTAATGTAACCAATGTATTAGTCTTCTTCAGTAATGAGTCCCAAAGTTTAGCTAAAGTCAGTGACAAACTGGCAAAAACAGAATTTCATCAGTCACTGTACAAGGTTTTCCCATGCTATTAGTATTAGCCTTCTTTGCCTCAGGAAAGCTATCCATGATGCTGTACTTGGATCTATGCAAATATCAATTAAAGCCAGTATATGTCCTGAAGAAATGGTAGTCCAAGCAGGCAAAGTGCTGAAGAAGAGAGTAAGTGATGGAAAAACAGGAGACATAAAAGTGGCTGCAAGACCAAGCAGAGAGGTGTGTTCTCACTTTGCTTTGTCTTAAGAGAGGAGAAAGAAAATGTTCATACGGCTGAGGGAAGACCCAGGAGAGACACTGGAGTTGTCTAAGAGGGTATGGGAAAGTGATGAAGCAATGGGAAAGCAGAGAATAGGGAAAAGCAGATGAGAGAGGGAGAAGCGTTTGAAAACCAGTGGCTGAAGGGAAGCAAAACAAAAAAACACAACAAAATAAGATGAATGTTGATCTTCCTGATGTCATTGTTCTCAGGGAGAAGCCAACTAACTCCTGCTCTGAGAAAGAAGCAAAGAGAGGAAAGTCCTAGGAGAAAGCCAACTGTCCAAAAGGTGGCAATGACGATGGGCACCACAGCAACCTGAGGCAGCCTGGAGGCTCATAGAGGCAGATCCTGGAGGGTGAGGAAGAAATGCCTCAGAGAAGTCATCCCGGCCACCACCAGCAGCACTGCTGCCTCAAGTTGAGACCAAAAGTATGGGAAGATGCTACAGGTATGAGCTCTATCTGATAACTGTGTCTCAATGGCAATCACTTCCCCAACCTCCTTGCTTTTAAATCTGGGCTGGAAAGTTCTTTTGTAAAACTTCCTTTTCTTCCTAGACTATCACATCTGGATCAGATCAGCAGGCATAAGCATGGAGTGGCCCGCAGTTTACTCACCTGCACACCATGGTTCAATGGCTTGTGTGCTTCAGAAAGAAATCCTTTTGGCACATTGCTGCAGTGCATGTTCTGTACAGCTGTCGGATGATTCAGCTTCCATTCAGCTGCAATTGATCACAGAGTACTTGCATGCTGACACTAAAAGATTGCAACCTGTTGGTTAGCTGCTCCTGACAAAATGGTTCTGCCAGCTGTGGAGTACAAGGTGTGGGCATCAAGGAGGGGTTTCTGAGTAAGGGCTCTTGTGCTGGTGCAAGAGCTGAGCAGAGCTGGAAAAGTTCCTGAAGATTTCAGTGTTTGGAGAAACTGAATGGAAGTCTTCCAGAGAAGGAGGATGGAGGGGAAGGAGGAAGAGCACCCAGATCACACAGTTACACTGCATGGAAGCGGTGAGATAGCAGCAAATGGCACTCACAGATGAGAAAGGATCCCTCTGTGAGGATGTGGGCTGTGAAGAGCTGAGCAGTAGCTATTCTGGGTTCTGCTGTGAAAGAAAAGTTTCCGTGAAGAAATGAGAAAAGACATTTGAGAAGACAGTATGTATTCTCTAGGTATAGTGTTACACACCCAGGTGGTACAAATGCGTGACAAGCCGATGGGTAAAACCATGGCACTGAGAGATGGAGACTGCTGACACTGGGAGCAGGGGCTGCGAAGGAGAGGGAGAGGGAGTGATCCAGTCCTGTCCTCTCGCCCCAAGCACAAGCTGCCCAGGAAGTGGTTTGCTTCTTTTTAAACTGAGTTTCTGATTTAGAGCTGACCTTTGTATGTATACGAGGAGAGGATGCTGCAGTGTGGACATTGTCACTAACAAGAGCCATTTCTTCACTTTTCAGAATGGGTTGCTTCTGAAATCTCAGCTGTGGGGTCTGACCGTGAGGAGCAGCTAGGAGAGCCTCAGCGCCCTCTGCAAACCCACTGATCTGGGGGAGGTTGAAGATGAGAACAACCATCAGTCATCAGACGAGGCTGTGACAGCCAAGCTCTGGGCTTTATTTTCCCTCTCCAAGAAGCATGGTAACTTTCTGTGTGTTTTCCTAAGGCACTCCTCCCATTCCCATGTATGCACCATGCACGACTGAGACTGGCACAGTTACATCCACCCTGAGATCACAGAGCACCGTGAGGTTCGAGGCTGTCCCACCAACCCATGGGCTATCAGGGGACATCTGCATGGCCCCGCTCCCGCACAGCTCTCTCGTGCACTGCAGACATTCCATGCCTGGTGTTGCAATCAGCAATTACCGAAGCAGATCCTGCAAAGTCGCCGGGGAGGTTGTTCATCTGCATGCATTAACTGAAGGGCAATCCAGTCTGCTCGGGAGTCAGACTTTCCTCGGCAAAGCTGTGTAAATATAACTCCAAAGCATTCACAGACGTGCTGGGAAGTTTCCTCTGAGCCAAACAATATTTTTAATTCATTGATAGCATTTTAATTTTCTCATGATGAAGAACCTCTAAAGGCAACCGCATTGGAGAGGGAGAAAGGGTCAAGAGGCAATTAAGAAAGGAAGATCTTGCTTTTCACTGCTAGGAAAAACAGTTAATTAGATGAAACAAGCTAAAAAGAGAGAGAGAAGAGCTGAACTGTAATTTGGAAAATTTAAAAAGCTTTCTATCAAATAAATTGATTAGCACACTAATCATAATCAGGACTCTTGGATTAGCAGTTAATTTGTGGAATCAATTAATAGCGGTATTTTTCAAATCACGGTTGCCTCTGGAGCACGGGGAATTCACTGCTGTATGTTTTTAGAGATAACAGATGCCGGATTAGGGCTGCGCAGTGATTCCCTGACAGTGCAACAGCTCTGTTGTACCCCGCTTCCAGGACTGTACTTTGAGATTTGTGTGTGTGTGCGTGTGTGTGTCAAAGGACATTGGCTGAGCATCCTTCCTCGATGCCACTACACTACACTTCCCCAAATCATTTACACCGGGTTGCAAACTCTTCTCACAACAACTTTCTTGCTCCCTCTGCTTGGTTTGAGGGCTCGTGTAATAATCTCCTCCCCTCCAGGGATAGCAGCAATTTCCTGCGCTGTGCAATAACAGTATGACAGAGTTAAATCAGAAAGGACCCACCACCCAGCAACACCCAAAATTCAAGCCCTATGTCTGGGAAGTGTTCCTGCCGTGACTCGGATTCGAACCGAGGTTGCTGCGGCCACAACGCAGAGTACTGACCACTATACGATCACGGCCGTGCTGTGCCTGGTGCCACCGCTGAGCACGGTTGTGTATGTCAGGATATGCAACTGCTGCTGTCCTGGCGTTACCTGGAGCTGAGTGCCTGGTGCTCCATTCCTAATGGGAGCTGAGATTCAGCCTCTCTGGAGATTTCCAGAATAAAGGTTTTTCAGAGCAGAGTGATAAGAAACCCTTTGCTCTGCTCGTGTTGCCGCAACCTCTGTTGCTGGGGGATGTGGTTCTCTAAGGCTTCTGCTTGTCATAGGACAAACCCCAAATGTTAAAAAAAAAAACCCAAACAAAAACCAATCCCAATTCCAAAAGCTGACTTTCCAGTGTTTGAAGACATATGTAAAACTCAAAATTGCATCGTTTTGTCCAAAAAAGAAGAAAGGAAAAAAGAAAAGGCAGCAGACACAGACGGATCCAAGCTAAATCCCACTTTGGAACTTCTACTTGGGTTGCCCAGCACAGCGGCTTTCACAAGTCTTCAATCCCAACCAAGAGCAAAGCTGTTCGGAAGGCAGCAACAGGATGTTTTAAGGAAGTTCCAGACTGAAACAAAACTAAAGAAGGCTGTTTCTCAAAGTACTGTCTCACAGCTCTCGTTTTAGAGTTGTGTAGTTCAAATCGCTTCCTCCATGCGTGGTACAGAAGGAATTTTGCTGTGCAAGCTGTTCAGATTCACATGCCTTTCTTTCTAGTGAGGAACCACCCCACTGGAGGGTCTCTTCCACAGTAGGACCAAAAATATTACAGAAACCCATCACAAAGCACTTGTTAAAGTAAAGACAATGGCTTCTCTAGTATCTGTGTAATTATTTAGAGAAAATATTTGTCTCTATCATTTCACATCTGCTGCCTCCTGTTCATAGCTCCTTCCAGCCTCATGAGTGCACTAGGAATGCTTTCAAAATGCTCATTAAAGTGGATTTTTCTGTCCAATTTTATAAACAATGAAAATATATGAAATGTATATTTCCTTTGAGTAGCCCTTTTTTTTACCCCACCGCAAAATGCCCATACTAATATTATCTGCAATAAAAGCAGCACAATTAAATGAGAAACAGTAAGAAACTATTGTTCACAAAACTCAAAATGAGGGAATAGAAGGAGTCATATACAGGATGTTCAGGAAAGTTAAGACATTCATGCACACATCTACTTTTAAAAATGTGGCTTATGAATGATGAAATTATAGCTAATAGGACAGATATGATCTTAGTGCTGTGGTATGTTTAGGTCTCTGACTCCACTGACATGAGAAGAAGGGTATGTGATAAGGAAGAGGCAGAGCCGTGTAGAATGAAACTTGCATGCAAGTGTGCAGCTGAGTACACATTCTAGGGCCACTCATACCCTTTAAAAGTCCAACTTCTGAGACAGACTCTAAACTTAGTGGTCTGTCTCAAGATGGACAGAAATATTCACGAAGGCTCCAAAAGTAATGCCTCCTATTTTGGTACGTTGGTCCATGACGCCAGAGGTGGATGTTGGTGGGATGGCAGGAGAGGTTACACCGTCCCATCAATATCTCATGACGTGTTGTTGCCACGTGACGGATGGCAGCAGAGGGGCACTCTGACAGAATGGCGTCTGACATGGAAGTACGGATGAAGCAAAGGTGTGGAACTGAATTACTTCATGCAGAAAAAATTGCATGCACTGACATTCATCGATGCTTGCTGAATGCTTATGGAGGCCAAAAAGTGGATGTGAGCACAGCAAGGTGGTGGGTAGTGCATGTTAGCAGTGGCAACAGTGATGTGAACGATAAGCCTGACACTCAAGGTCAGGCTGAATGGGGCTCTGAGCACCTGATGGAGCTGTGGGTGTTCTGGTTCATTGCAGGGGAGATGGACTAGATGACCCTTCAAGGTCCCTTCCCACTCAAATGGTTCTATGATTCTACAATTATCTCAACGTAATCATTTAATTTATTCTTAGATTAATTGTGTTTTCGAGTCAAGGGCTTGCTGCATCAGGACTACAAGGGGATTCTGGATCCCATTCCACTGTGCAAAAAAATGACATCTGAGTCACGGGGTCAATGATGGATTACTGTTTGCCTGTACCAACACGCCAGGTTGTTTACTTAATCCGTGTATGATGGGAGATTCTTATCCTAATTATGTATCTGCTGTTGTCGTTAGATTTATCGTACCGGCTTGTTTAAACAAAGACAAACAAAACACTGTGATGTATTGTTCTCGATAAATGATCTCATGTTCCTAATTCAGAACTTGGATGCCAACTTTGAGTATGTTTTAATTCTGCTCTCGTAAGCTTTCGTTAGTCAGAAATTCATCACTTAGAGGCAGTGAGGCCCTGGCACTGCCCAGAGCTGTGGGTGCCCCATCCCTGGTGGTGCTCACGGCTGTGGATGGGGCCCTGGGCAGCCTGAGCTGGGGGGGGGGGGCACCCAGCCCACAGTAGGGGATTAGAACTGAATGATGTTTGAGTTCCCTACCAACTGAAGCCATTCTGTGATTCTATGACTCTGTGACTCTGTTGTAGCTGTGGAGCTGCCATCATCCCACAGCCTCGTTTCCTGCAGGAGACAATGAGCAACCCTCCAGAAGCCTAATACCAACCCTCCATGAGCCCTAATAGATTTGAGGTGAAATCAGAGTCATTTGATATCAGAAATTCTGCCTTGATTTTAATCTACTGACCACCTTATTCCATAATTTTTTCTAAAAGGCGACCATCCACTTAATCAAATGTATGTTCCTCGTGTCTCCTTAGAATATGTGTAGCGTCTGTTTAAAATAATAATAATAATAATAATAATAATAATAATAATAATAATAATAATAATAATAAATCTTGCGTTTTCAGTTGAAATCCCCTCTGTAATATTAGATATGTTTTCTTAAAATGTTGCAAAAAGGATAAAACTCTGACTCCTCTGATGAGAACATGAAACTCTCGATGCCTACTCTTACTGTCTGTGGTTAAGAAAAGGGGCGTGAATTGATAGATATTTGGAAATAGAGACAACAGGAAGGAAGATACCTCCACACAGAATAAGTATGATTTCTGCAGAGTAAAAACCTGCCTGTGTTTTCAGGGATCTGTGTGCTCAGTGATGGAGCCTGATGGGGGACAGAGTTTGCTACCTCCTCCCCGCTGCATCTCTCACTGTCCTTGTCTGGTCTCATGAACTGCTAAGGTTTAGCAAAGCATCGTCACATCTTCAAGTTCACCAACAAAGACACAGGAAGAAGTTTGGTGTTGGCATTCGAGCTGGACCAAAGCTTTATATCGTCCTGTCCCGTCTTTCAAGTCCAGGGCATCCTGTGCTCAGTGATCTTTTTTTTTCTATTGCTATTGATGTAGCAAATGAGGCCACAAACATCTGCTTGTTATTAAGAACAGTGATGATGGCAATGATTTAAAAAAATGTACTTCTTTAACTTTCACGACTGCCACTGTCCGGCTGGCTGAGTCCCAACACTGTTTTTGTAGTGGCAAATTACACAGTGACTTCCCCACTGCTTCTCCCAAGCGTGTCTTTATGTGGGACTTAAAAATCCACTATTAATTAATGTTTAATTCAACATTTATCCTCAGTTATATAGTTTGGGCTTGGTCTTTCCTTTTAAATTTCACTTTAGTATTGGTTCAGTAAGGTACTTAGGATTGTTTCGTAATAGTATTGATATAAATTGACTACACTCTTACATGTAAAATAAATGGTGGAGCAAAACTGGGCTTTTGTTTCAGATTTGTGCAGCAATGTGTAATGTATTCAGCTGCCCTCACTTAAATATTATTTCTGAATTTGGCCCTGAGCTGAATTAATTCCGAATAGAATATTTTTCAAAGTTCCCTGTGTCGTGTCAGCAGCTCTTTAAATGCACATATTTTATATATGTGCATTAGTTTCTTGATTATGAAGAAGTGTTATTAAATATGTAATAAAATATTTACGCAGTATGACTTTAAAGCTAAGAATATTAGATCACAAGAGATTACTCTAATTGAAATAGTCTGCATGTGAAGCTGGAGTCTAATTTAAGCTGCCTAGTCTACTCAAAACTTAAATGAGTAATATATGGGTGACACCTGATCTGCATTACTTTTCAAATACAAGCAGTTGCAATATTATTAATTCTTTATTAAATGGAAAATCAAATAAGCCATTTCCATTCAATGAACCAGTGCCATCTGCGTGACTTGGTTATTTATAGAGCTTATATAATGTGATTGGTAAATAAAGTGAGCATATATGCAAATGTGCATAAACACGCACATACATTCATATGTTGCCTATCTTTTTTACTATCAAGGTCAAAAATTGGTGAGATGCTTTAACAACTGCTTAGAATAAGCCTTGGAATTCCTGCCTAGTTTTAAGCAATAGGACTAGAGAGAATGTTTCACCAGGAGAGGGTCAGATTGGATATTAGGAAAGTTTTCCTCTCTGAAAGAGTGGTCAGGCACTGGCACAGGCTGCTCAGGGAGGTGGTTGAATCACCATCCCTGGGGGCGTGCAAGAACCATTTAGATGTTGTACTAAGAGACACGGTTTAGTGGGATATATTGGTGGTAGAAGGATGGTCAGACTGGATGATCTTGGAGGTCTTTTCCAACCTCGGCTATTCTATGATTCTAAGATTCTAAGGGCATACCTAGTCTCATTGAGGTTTGACTGCACCCATTTATTTGGGTACTTCCAGTTCAGACTGCACATACCACACAGTGCTTACTGGTGATCCACCAGCCAATACCTTCAAACAAACAGAAGACACACAAACCAAAACAAAAATGCCCATTTGCCTGGGAAGCTCAATTTCTGAATCTTAATTAAAACAACAACAACAGAAACAACAAGAAAAGGCCTCATAGTACCTATTCTGGCCTCAGGAGAGCCTTTCTGCCCACTTGGAAGGGGCCGGCACTGGTCTTTGGACAGAGCTGTGAATGGGGAGCACTGGTCAGCACCATGCATTTGGCAGGGGGAAGAAACGCTTTGAAGTTTCCAGAAGATTTGATGGAGGAAGTTTTCTGTCCTTTATCATCACACATGTAGAACCTTTTCATCCATCAACATCAATCAGAGCAGACCTGTTATCTCCAAAGAAGAGGCACTTGATTTACAGCAGTCTAAAATGTCTCGACACATCAGCCAAAGCCAAGCCACCACTAGGATCAAAAGCAGATTGCTGACTCCATCCCCTTCCTCCACTTCCTCATCACCAGCTACTGTATAGCCGTGTGCATCAGAATGGTGCCACCTGCTATTATTTAACCTGTTGCTGTATTGATAACATCAATACGTGGGATGGGACTCACCTGTAAAAAAAAAGTGGATCCCTTCAAAAGCCATGGAGAGAAAAGGGCATTTTTGGTGGACTCCCATCATCCAAAGGCATGGTGAATTGCCTCCCCTGGGCAATACTTAAACTGCTCAGAGCATGAGGAGAGCTGAGTGCAACTGCCATGGAGATGTGCAGCGGTGGGCGAAGAACCCCGCTCCAACTACCTGGGATGTCTCTGCTTTAATCCACATTGAGCAGGCCTGTTTCAACCTCTGAATAATATATTCTGACAGTAAAGCATAGTTGTCAGATATTTTGGAATGAATATCTGCTCCAGCTGGCATCAAAAACTGTAAAGCAATGTAGCCTTTGAGCCAAAGAAGAAGGATAATGTTTTCAGGAAAAAAAGAATACAAGGATGAAGGTTCCATAAAGATGAGTTACAGTCTCTGGTGACACCTGAAACGAACGAGCAGAGTGATAGCATTGTTCAAATGCGTGCACACAACACACAAAATCGCTTGGATCTGAAACAGAGTTCTGCATTTCCATGGCAGAGCACAATGAACAGAGCCCGGTGACAGTGTTTCTATTAATACAAGAGGACTTCTAAGCAACAATCAGGGAGTTTTATCGGCTCATTGTCAAAGCAAAAAGCAATTGGTATATGTCCTCCAAGGGCTCAAACCACACAGTTGATATTAGCGCATGCAAAGGCTCAGGTGGAATAGTTACACACTGAGAGGCATTTTGGAAACGCTTTTTGTAAGGTCTCCAGGCTTCTCCATTCATTTTGAAAACAATACGCGGTAGCAGTTTTGGTGTAAGAATTATTAATAATGAAATCTTTCTCTGTTTTGATCAAAGGAAGAATATTCTACTTTTTGCTCAGACAGTCACTTTCAAAAGTCTCTGAAATCCCAAATCACACCTAAAGTCTTGACATGTAAGGAAAATCTTCAGATGAATCACCAAGGGGGGACCCAGAATCCCATGATCTTACGATGTTATCCTGCAGGTACTGAGTATAAGCCATGTAATCCGCCTCTTTGGTTCAAGAAAGAACCATCCTTCACCATTTTCTGACAGATGTGCAACTAACTGGTGCTCCAAGACCTTCAGAGAAGAAGTGTGAGAACATCCACCAGCCAATTCCATCACTCCGTGACCCTTTACACCAAGAAGTTTCTCTCAGTACATAGCCCAAATCATCCTTGCAACAACAGGAAACCATTTATTCCTGCTAAAACCTTCCAGGGAATAGAGAAGTCATAGAATCATAGAACCACAGAATATCCCAAGTCGGAAGGGACCCACAGGGATCATTGAGTCCAACCCCCAGCCCCACACAGAGCCCTCAAACCCAACCCTATGTCAGAGCTGTGTCCCAGTGCTCCCTGAGCTCCAGCAGCTCGGGGCCATGCCCACCACCCTCTGGGGCAGAGCCTTGCCCTGATATCCAACCTGAAGTGAACACTCCTTCTTCTTAACAGTTGTTTTTTCAATCGATTTGAAAATTTCTGTGGGTTTTGCCATATTGCAGATCACCCCTTCACAAAACTGTGCTCGACAGTGACCGAATCAGTGTGGAGTTCATCATTTCTGATCTGCGTGAAGCATCGGTGAAGCAAATCTCCCACGCTGGAACCAATTACAGCACTCCAAAATGAGAGCACAGACGGTTCAACCAGGGAGGTTGAAACCAGGCCTGGTTTCATGGAGATAGCCGAAATTTTAGTCAGCTTGAGGCCAGGCTCAAGGAACTTCAGCAACTCCTTGTGTTGGAGTAACACGTACATGAGTGTCACCGCTGTGCCCAGCACATCCGTAAGTTGCCCTGCACCCTGTCCTGGTCCTGTCCCTGCACCAGGATATGGGGCAATGACTTATGGGGTAAGATGAAGCTAATCCAATACCAAAGAGCGTTAAAAAATACCAAACCAAATGCACCAGAAAGAAGAAATCAAAACTGAGTACATTGGCAGCGTTCCCTTTCTTTGGAACTCTTTTCATTCCATTCAGCCCATATCAGAAGCAGCACTGTTTTCTAATAAATAACTCTTATTGGCGTCTTTGTACTTTCATTCTTTAGAAAATTTCTGAGATGAAATGTGTCGTATCCAGCACACGGTTTAGTTACCAGACCTTGTTATCAATTTACAGTGCAGAGAAGCAAAGTAGAAACGCTTAATATTGCTGACATGCATCTGCTTTTTAAGCGATTTGGGCTCATTTTCCAAAGTGGGACTTGCTGTCTCTCAAAGATTCAAGGAACCAGTGATTTAGGTGGAAGCAATAAACGTTCAGGAGTTTCCAAAGGTATTCTGCTCACTAAGAAAGTGTTTGGGAGGAAACGAGAAAATTGCTCTTCTCAAAAGCCTTCTTTAGCACTTTTCTTCCTTTAGAAGCTTTTTGCCAATATGCTTCATGAAATACACAACTTTCACATTGATTAGGGCACTACGTGTATCTGCATCACGGGAAAGCCTTACCAGAAACACCTGTGCAAAGCAGAGCTAAGATTTTCCTGCTATTCATTTCAGTTGCAATGTTGCAGATTTGCTCCTGACTGCTGATGTGATTTAAACGACCGAAATCTGAGCAAAGCTGTGAGAGGGCACAAGGTCCCCCTTGGGCTGAGTTCCCTGCCTGTAGGGGAGAGCTGAGAGCTGCTGGCCCTGCCCAAGGCAAACTGAGCCAACTGCTTCTTCTCCCCTCCTCGCAAATAGCCACAGCAGAAATACAGGTACGTTTGAGGGCAGACTCCAAGCTCATTGCTGCATAATTTTGCTTTCAAAGAATGGACCAGATTTTGATTGATTACAGCTCTTTATTACAGTGCAATGGCATTCCACCCCTCCTGGCTGTGTAGGTAAGCAGATACTTAAAAAATGCATTGATTCAATGGGTCCTGTGTGCTACCTAAAGTCAGCCAAGTGGTCCAAAGTCTTCCTTCCCATGCTGAATTAGCGTCTGTCCATAGGGAGAACACACTGCTCAGTACGTGGCCGCCTATGCCCTACCACTGCCTGCCCGAGCAGGATCTGCACTGTAGACAGAGGGATGGTTTCATTGTGCACCCATCAAACCCAGCCAAAGCACCACTTCAGCAGTTAGAAAAGATGTAGCTTCATCCATTGGCAGGACTTTTATCCCCAGGTCTTGTCTTAGATATAGCCCCATTTGTGTAACAGCCCGGCCGTCTGTGACAAGCAGGGTGCTATTACCAACTGTTTCTTGAGTGCAGTGGCAGGAATTGGGGTTAAATGCAGAGCCATTCCCAACAGCACTGCATGCTGAACAAATAACTCAGCAGTGCAGTATCAGTAGACATCTCCACAGAAGAGAGGTAGGAATTAATGTCACCTCCATTTGCTGACAGGTAACGAAGGCAGAGAGAAAATAAGTGACTCACTAGAGGTCACACGGGTGGCAAACTTATTGCACTTGCTTGGCTCTTTGTTTCTCAGGTCAGTGCCGTAGCAAAAGCCTGTTCTTTGACTGAGAACCTTGTTTTTCATCTCACCTGGTGTGAGGGCAGGATCAGTGCAGCATAAGAAATCTCCCATTTGTTCATGCTCCATCTAACCGTCGTGCCAAATTACATTGACTTGGACGATACTGAGAAATAGGGTGGTGACAAGGGTATCAGATGAGTAAGTGCCACCGGTGGGAGCAGAGACCGTGTGGGGAAGACCCTCTGTCAGTTGCCTCCAACTGCTCTCCAGGCACTTGAAAATGCTGAGCACAGATTTCGTTCTTGTAAAGCTTTTGGAGATCACTGAGACATTTTGGTCTTTGCTTGAATATAAATATGAATTTCTAAATATAACCCCTACAGAGATTTTCATTCAGCATTTAGCAGTTAAATCAGGTTTTATGAAGCTCTCTTTTAAAATGGTAAATAAAAGAATTCATAACTATTTTTATAGGCTTAAAGAGTATGGATCAGAGATGTGGGATATGTGCATACCATATTAGCATGCTGTGGTATTCTTATCTTCTTGCTGTTTAAATATTTAGGCATTGTTTGCTTCTATACTTGCTGTAGGATATTGAATCATCTATTCCACATTAACTTTTATGTAGCAATATTCCTGAAGCACAGAAGGCTTTCATCTAAAAAAATATATATATACATTGATAACTAAGCTTCTTTTCATAAGTTATATTAAATCAAAGGCATTTGGTGATAGCATTAATGATTGTGCCTAGCCCAGATTAAGTGAGAATTATAGCAAATCCTGCTATTCATATTGTCAAATGTGAGAATTGACTCACCCTCCTTTAAATCTCCCTCTCAAAAACAATGAAGGAAAATAACAATTCCCAGAATCGTAACTTTCACTTCCATATATCTGGAGGTGCTCTAGGCCAGGCTGGATGGGGCCCTGGGCAGACTGAGCTGGTGGGAAATGTCCCTGTCCATGGCAGGGGTCAGAATCAGATGGGCTTTGAGGTCCCTTCCAACCCAAACCACCCTCTGATTCTGTGATATTGTTTTATAAGTAAGCTAAAAAATACTTTGCAGCAGATTTGTCATGGACCAATGGGTCACCTCTGGAGAGAGGTGCCAGGGAGTCTCAAACCTTCTAACACATCAATCTAAGACGTGTATAGAGAAAGGTCTGTGGCCTTCCTGTCAAGCTTGGTTGTTTTCATATCAGGGTATCTTAACTGCCCTTGTGCATGCTGATTACTTTAGGGCTAGATTTCACATATTTCATTCAAAAACCATCGCACCATATTTCGTTTTCAAGGGGATGGCAGTCTGAGTTCGGGGTTGAGGGGCAGGGTTGTTTGTTAAGGGACTACATATCCAAATGAATAAATAATAATAATAACAATAATAATTTTCAGTTAAAGCATGGCGTTTTTTCAATGTTTTCCTCATGGGATCTGTGACTGCACTAATGCACAGTGCTAATGGCCTCAGAGGGAGCCTTCCATGGTGCATGGCCTCTCACCTTGGAGATTCAGGCTCTGCAGTGTCTAAGTTGCACACCCCAATGTTCACACATCTGTGTCAAATCGCTTGATTCGAAGAAGTGCTGCACACAGATGCAGGAGTCTCAAGGTGATGATCCCTCAGTCCCAAAGTTTGATCCAGCATTGACTGCTCCTCATGGGTGCCACAGTCCCATGGAGTTGAGGCTCCCCTGGGACAGCCCCTGAGGTTGAAGCAGATGGGGTGGTTCATCTTCCAGGTCCTTCATTTGGGTCCCCGTCCCCTGTCTTGGTGCTCTTGTGCTGCTCTGGACCTGTGGCTGTGGGCCTGGTGGGCTAGTGGGCAGTGTGGTTGTTGGTTGGGGTACCCCCACTGTCTCTCCCTTCTCCTTGGGAGGTGTGCAGATGAGCTTTTTACTACATAACTCAACAAAATATATGCTCCTTCCTGATTGTTTTTTTGTGACTGGTCTCTTTTTCTTCTTTTGTTTTTTCTGAATACTGCCAGTTTGTTTGGCACTTAACTCACTGAACTCAAACTAGCACTGAATAAATTACTGGGGAAGATGTATTCTGCCCCGAAGTGCTTTTAGTGCAGGAAATCAGTGTCTGCTTTCTCTTTGTTAGCAGGGAGTGATGATGAAGTATTAAATTTGATGCACCGATTTGACCGCGGAAGGGCAAACTGGCAGAAGGTCGCAAGTGTGAGGGGAGGGGGTGAAACCATTTTGTGGGAGATTTTTTCTCTGCTGCAGCATGCCTTGAGCAGCTCTGATCACAGGAGTAGTGCAGAACTGTCTAAGCTTAGCCCAGGGGGCTGCTACATGCACCAGTCAAGCTTGTCTAATTAGAGCCGTATATTACATTTCCATCCAGCAAATACTCCCTCACTGCTGCAAAGATCCGTCTGCAAGGCTGCTGCTCTTCCACTTGAGTGCTCACCAGCCCTGCGCAGGCCGTGCTGTGGGATTCCCTCCAGCAGGAGGACAAAGGCAGGCTAGCAAGGCTGCTCACCTCTTCATTGGCCATAGCAGGATGAGGACATCATTTCAATGGCACCAGTGTGTTATGAAGGAGTGAAACAGATATATTCTGTCCTGGGCACTTGAAGTCTTCACTTTCATCTGACTGAGGCAGAGTGCAAGGACACCTTCAGGGACTGCATAAGGTCCCTTGAAGCAATGAGTCACCAAGATCACAAAGTCATATTGTATGCTACAAATTTGCTTTCACTGGTGGTGTCACTGAGAAGCTGCTCCAAAACTGTGCTACTCTGGGGGCTACAAACCTCCTCAAAACTGCAGCCAAAGTTTATTCATAGCCTCTTTAAGCCATCAGGATGTCATAGGTCTTGCTGTGATGTTGAATATTGTTTGCTAACCAATGTCAACCTCAGACTCTTTAAAGGAAAACAGCGCTCTGTAAATGAGTTCTCACCAGCTACCTCTGTTGGGGCATATCTCTGCAGATGCTGTAGTTTCTACCTCTCCTTGTTCAGTCTTATTTGATTTTGGAAACGTGTCTGTCTTCCTGTGTGTCTTCCTCAACAACGTTTAAACATGGCAAAAACTCCCTGCCTCTTTCAGCTGCTCTGCCCTGAAAAACAAAGTCCTGCCCACCAGGAATCAGTGGGTACTCTGGACCAGTGAGACCTCAGTGAGGCACCAGAAGAATTACATGGAAACATCTACCAGAGCTCCCACACCATGGTATTTTGAAAACTTTAAGTACAGTGTGAAAAAAACTCAACAGCAGAGGCTTTGGTTACTCCCAGGTAGTCCTAGCAGTAGTACTCTGGTTACTCTTCAGAGTTCCAAGGTAGAGGTGGAGCAAAGAGCCCATACAACCTGGTCGTGACACCGGATCCTGAAATATTACTAGTGTAGCGTGGAGACCACAGTCCTTCCCCTGGCCCACCCCATTTCATTCATACTGCAGGAAAATATGCTTCCTAAAATTCCAAACCTATGAAGAATGTACAAGTCATCAAACAGAAAACAAGAACATGACGCTTTCTTAAAAGGAGAGAAAACATCAGTATGGTTTGTTGTGCTATTAAGAAGCTACCTGGAGTAGTGGCTTTCAAACACATTTATTTTCACTCTAATATCTTCAGAGTTTGGGAAACAGCTCTCTGATGATCCCATCTTCTCCTTAAGCTCCACCTGCAATATTGCAGATGGTGTTGCAAACAAGAATGTGGTTTGCTCTCCTCAGATCATTAAAGCAGCTTAGACCAAGAAAGCTACCATTAATCCTTACAGCAGTAATTTTGGGTCTTTGTCCTGCTAACATTTCTGAATGTGGTGGAGCAGGGCTATCTGCTGCAATACGCTTAGGTATACAGACTTTTTTACAGGTACTGGATCCTAAATTCGATGCTGTCTCATTCTTTCTCTGCTACTCTCTCTCATTTATCAATCCAGATAACACATACTTGGCAAGGCTCCTACGTCATGCCTCACGGGAGGTAGTACTGAGTTTCATCCCTGGCAATGGAATGAGATGGGCATTCTAATGACCTTCACCACATATTAATTTTCCTTATTTGAAACAGATATGGCATTTAAACCTCTCACTCACTTTTGACTTTGTTGCCTTTTACAGTTCTTGCAACGATCTTTCAGCACAAAGATTCTTTCTGTGTCAGTTACAACTATTCCTTCTGTTTCCCACCCATCCTCGATCCCCAGTGTCTGGAAATGCAGTTCTAAGACTTCCAACTGCCTCACCTGAGTGTGCATTTCAACTTAGTTAACAAAGTTAATCAGAAAAGAGAGATCCCCATTGTGGAAAATTTCCTGATCAGAAATCTAAATGAACATCTATTTATTAATTTGGATACTCAGGTGTGGAAATCTCCTCACTTTAAGCACAACCACAAAGATGTTTTTATTTTAATCTCACTTCTGCAAATTAACATAGTCATGTAGTTTTCAAAATTAAAAACCCAAAGGATTAAACCCAACTGGCAAACATGGCTTGGAAATCATTTTGTGTCCCAAATATTAAGATTACTAAATGCAGATGAAAGAGGCAATTCCAGAAGAAATTTCTGTTCCTTTACGACTAAAGAAGATAAGCCTTAACTATATGTGCATGCAAAAATGTAATATGATTTATTTTCCAACAGGCGAAACTACTGTATATTGCTCTAGGTCACAGAGCAATGTGACTGGAGTATAAATAAAACTCCAGGGGCTCACATGCGGATGATGGCTGTAATTATTGATTAATTCTGCTTTAGAAAGCTTGAAAACAAGTCCATCTTGGAGTGGACCACATCATTATGCCTCTCTCATTGCGGGAAACTAAAATGTCTCTCTCGTTAGAAGTGCCTGAGGTTTTCAGACTTACCAAGGGATAAATGTCATATCTGGCAGGGGGGAAAAGGAAATTAATACCTTCAACTTTTTGGAAAGAATTTCAATAAAGATTAAGCTAGGCTGTTGAAAAAATAAAAATCCTAAGTAGGTTTTCTAACCTGAACACAGATAGGAGGCTCTTGTGGTTTTTAGAGGAAAACGGGTGTATTTTCCCTGCTGTCTTTTTAAAGTGATTACTAGTTCATCCTTGTATATTAATAACATCCGGAAGCAAGTACCCAGCTGAGTTTAGCACAATGCAGACATTCAGCCTCATCTGGTCCCTGCCCCGTAGACTCTGCAATGTACAATCAAGATGAGAGACGTGACTTCTTTTAGGTGCTTTTCACTCCAAATCTTAACATTTCACCATTGTGAAGACTCTGTCCTACAGGAGACCACATCTCCTCCTTTGACTCAGTGGATCAGGTTGCTCAGAGAGGTCGCGGATGGCCCATCCTTGGAGGCATACAGGGCGAGGCTGCATGTGGCTCTGGGCAGCCTGGTCTGGTGATTGGTGACCCTACCCACAGCAGGGGAGTTGAAACTACGTGATCTTTAAGGTCCTTTTCAACCCAGGCCATTCTATGATTCTATGATTTTATTCATTTCAGAATCTTGTCCTTTTGCTTTTAGACAGACGCAGTCAATGTAACTATGCTGGAAATACTGCACAACTGCATGATCTGCGCTCCGCTGACTGGTGGCGGATCAAAAAGACTCCCATTAGCTTGCTACTGCAGGCAGAAGACAGCACCTACTAAGGAAATACCACTGGGTGTCTGTATTACTGACAGTAGAGTCTTCACAGAACACAAGCGGAGAAGCTACAAAAGAAAGCCCAAACTGGTCAGATGGCAGGATATTCCCTTGTAAAGGACACAAGGTGCCATGCACAGTGGTGAAATCTGGTGTCTAAAAGGCTTCCTTTATCAAACAGATTAGAAAATGCCTATAACTTCACTAACCCTATGATGAAAACAATAAAAAAACAGTGACGGCCCCAGAGCTGTGGTGTGGGACAGGCTTAAGTGGATGGTGACCTCAGCATGGACTCATCCAACTTGATAAGTTTTATTACTTCTGTAGTTACCTTGCTGGAAATATTTGAGCTAGCTGGATCCATACAACTGTTTGTATTGATGTATCCTTAGATTTCCATAAAACATTTGGTACCATCTGACCTTCAGATCAATAGAACGGTACACAATCAGCATGGCAGTTATTAGTGAATTGAAGCCTTTCAAGCAGTCGGGAAGTTATTATCTCACTAATATCCCTAAAATTACATCTTGACCATGCTAATATTTGAATCAATAACCCCCGATCCTCACTAATTAAGATAGCAGATGACATTAATTAGGAGACCAGTAAATTACAAGTAGATTGGAGCACTAATGGGTAGCTCTTGCAAAGGTGGTTAAAAAAGGTAACTACAAACATCAAGCAACTGAACACAGCCTAATAAATAGACATTGAGGAACAAAGAATGTATGCTATCCTTTCAGATTGAATTATTTGTTGAATTTCTGTGGAAGAGTTGTTTTCGTTATTCCAGTAGCTAGAAAATAAATAAGGCAGATTTAGATATGCAGCACAGCTTTTAAGCAGCAAGGTGATTAATCCTGGAACTATTTCATTTTGCATTCCCCCTCACTGTAAATTTCTAAAATAAGACTAAAGCCTTATGTGAGTAATACACTGCTTTTCAATAGGAAATAAAGCGAGGTAAACCCATTGGCTTTATTCACAAAGCCAGAGAGTTGCAGCAATTTCTATTATTTTTTTTTTAGATGTAGTCTGGTATTAATAGCACAGAGACATATATCAGAGTACTGTGAGATAAGAATCTATCTTCACTGGAAGGGTCCTCACACAGAAGAAGCCATTCAAGCGTCTAGATAGGCTCAGTAATAGTACTATATATGTGGTGTGTTTGCCCTCCTCCCAGTGACTGCCAGTGCAGAATTTGATATAAACTCTGCAGAGAATATAAACTTCCCCTGTAGACAATATCCAAAGCACAGTCAGCCTTGGAAAAGAAGTTTGAGAAAGCCAGAAAATCAACGTGTTCTCCTGTTAGGCACAATATGTGAGAAATAAGAACCTGCTGGGATGCAAGATACACTTAGAATAAGTAAGTTCGTCATCTTGACCTCGTTTGTTCTTTTATCTGCACACAAGAATATACAGAAAACAAAGAAAACTCCCTAGAGAAAATTCAGGAGACAAGTTCTTGTCTTTCTCAATATCAGTGCAAACAGATTTCTCTGTCATTTCTGTAATGCTCACACTTTTCCACCGCCATACACACTTCTCACACTGATCCATTCCTGAATGTGGATCGCTCTGATTTCTTTATCCCCCACAACCGTATTAGTGATTCAGAGAGACTTTTCTTTCCAAGCTCCATGTTTTCTCCATCTCCATGACTGTCTGCTCCACAGATGCTGCCTTGGTGAACTGTTGTAAGAGAGAGAGCTTAGCGCAGTCACTTGGATTGCTGCTAGGCAAGTCACTAGAAAGAGTTTTAAAAATAAATGCAGAAGAATACGTGGGTAAATATTTTCAGATGTTTACAGTGTGCTGCTTTATGTACGAGAGCTCCAGACACAGAAAGCGTGAATTGAACTTGGAAAGAGAGTGAGGAGCTAAAAGCACAACTCAAAGGAGCAGAGTGATCTTAGTCTATCACTTTCCCCACAGAATGTGGCAAGAAGAATCATTTTCCCCTGGAACGTGTTCTACAGGAGGAAGCTGTAATGTCTCTACCTTTCTCATGATTGATAAACCACGATCTTCAATGTGTCACTCATAAAAATAATTTTGTTGTGAGCTAAAGAAAGCTGTAGTATAGGTTTGTGCTCAGCCTTAGAACATGAACAATAAATTATTGACCCATTCTACCAGTGGCAGGAGCAATATGCCCTAGTACTGAGCTGCTTCATTTCTTGGTCTCCCAGAGACTGGCTCTGTGCTCCCGCATTGCTGGCACGGCTGGTATGCAAAGCAAGGATGGAGCACCCTATCCAGCCATCTGCCAGCCTTCATTTCTGCTTGGCCTCATCTTTGCAAGCAGCTGCTGGGCTCATCTGATCCCTGCATGGCTGTAGTGCCCACGTGCTCCATACCTTGCATATGCTGTTGGCTGACATTTCCTCTCCAGCTCTTCACAGGACAGTAGGATCATTATTTCTGTCCTTCTCCGAAGACATCCAGTGCAACAGATTGACTCATCAGCATGTAGCACAGCAATCTGAAGGGTG
>JANHGO010007238.1:0-20266 GCA_024606505.1 Aquila spilogaster
AGGACAACTACGAAAGGACTACGCCGGATGGCAGTGTTGGTGAGGCAGAGCATATGGAAAATGGTAGGGGCAAACACAACATTCACACACATAATCTCACTAGCAAGTGATACTAAGTAGACTTTTGAAAGGTCAGTCCAATAAATAAATAAATAAATTAAATAGTTAAAATTGTAATTATTTTATTTTAAAGATTGTTAAAATACAGGTATACAAAATAATGGGACATAACCCTACTAATAAACCCAGAATTTTCTTTTCTTTATATGATTTAAAAACTATACTGCAGAAGCAGTTAAAACATTAAAAAAGTACCTGTAGAAATCTGGGGAGATGGTAATTGAATTAAATTTCTTATTTTCCATTTTAGATTAAAAAAAAAAAAACCTATATATCTCCTTTTCCTTCTTCTTCTTTTTTTTTTTTTTTTGGTTGTTGTTGTTCAAAAAATACTTAGGAAATTTCCCAGAATGTAATTTGTACAGCATCAGCAAAAAGATAGTAGGATTTTAAAACTCCACTCAAGAGAATTGTCTTTCCCCCCCCAGAATGTTGTGTAGCTTGTTTCCAAAATAACACTGACTGTCAAGTTCATTCTTCAGTATTTAGTTAAGAAGGATATTTCTTTCCTTTTCTTCACACTTTATTTTGTACAATACTTTTAGAACATCTAATTTAAATTCAGCATCTATTTTTGTAGAAGGGGAAAATTTTGAAACCTTATTTACAATTTAAATTTTCATGAATTACAAAATAAGTGTAATTTAATTCTCAATTTCTGCTTTTCTTTCTACGAGAACAGTCTAAACCTTAGAAAAATCTTATGAATTTGAAATATATGAACATTCATTCATTTACTGCATTTCATTTATTGGCCTTAATCTAAAATTTGGTGAAGTCAGTCACTGACTTCATTGTGTTTCAATTTGCCCATAAACAATAAAATAAATTAGTGTATGTCAAAATGTACAGATTTTTGCTAACCAATGAAATAACGGGTTTGCTGATTCAATTGGAGTTGTTGGGTGTATCGAATAGGGGTGGTGTATTCACTGGTGTAAATTGGATTAATGAGTTTAGCTAAACGCATGTTTTAATTTTTCAGAGGCTAGAGCCCTGGTTAATTGTTCTTTGGTTTTTCTCTTTCCTGAGATAGACATGTTGACTCAATAAAAGTATTTTGTTCTATGTCGTAAGATACTGCCAAGTCTAGTAAAAATGACTGAAAATTGTCTACAGCACTCTACATTTGCTTATAATGTGAATACCCCCAATAAATGACTAATTAATAAAAAAGTAAGATGGTATTATCCAGTAAAACATAAGACATGTTAGGTTATATATGAATATAAGTGTGTGTGCACATATTCTACTTGGTTGTTTGTATAAATATATATCTTTATATTTCCTTTTTATAGTGGAGTGGCAGGGAAGAAAGTGATTATTACTAGAAAAATATCAGGAAAAAAAACCTAATAGATGCTACATCTAAATTAGGATGATTATCTTATTGTTTGTTTTGTAGTTAGGTTTTGCAGTTAATAAAATGTAACTAAATAATTTGCTCATTCCCCTGGACATAAAGCAGTGTAGTTCATTAGTGGACATTAAATTCTGAGTTCAGAAAGCATGGAGTATGTCTGAACCAAAACCCTGGATAGCCATAATTGAACAGAACTTTTTATATACTCTGTAGCGAATGAAAATAACCACACTTACTGAATTTTAATTGAAAATGGAATTGCCTGAGTGGTGTGAAAAACTAAAACAAATTAGTTTATTTAAGTTTTTTTAGTTGATGTTGAAACTGATATTGCATTCTAACAGTTGAAGTATTTTAAATATTACTTTGATTTTTTGAAAGGTGATGATTTATTTTTGCTAGCATGAATGTGATTCAGTTTTAAGAATAATATGGTACAGATAGAAATATGTAGATATATATAGTATTAAATGAATAAGCAACTGAAAACAAAAGTATCATGAAGAAAACTGTATGGCAGGACTTGCATATAGTAATCAAGGATTCCTTCTCCTTAAATTGAAACCTTTGAAAGGTTGTTGACAGTGTGATGAAAATTATGCTGTATGGACTTCTGAATTTTTCTGTCGTTTTAAAAACTAGATTTCCACAATGGCATCTCATCTGCCTCCAGAAATTTGTTACCGTTAATCTATAAATAATGACAGAACAGGATAGAATGAATGTACTTTTGTTACTTCATATATGTAATTTCTGACATTTGAGTGAGAGTTTTCTGTGACTGGATTTTTAAGTCCACTTGTATTTTATTTGAAGCACAATTGTAACGGTCAAATTCTGATAATATAATCTTCAACATTAATGGATAATTTTGACAAATAGAATTGGAATTGAAATCTATCAAGTGCTCATTCATCACATTTAACTGAAATCTAGGTAAGATACAGTGTTTAGCTTGATGAAGTTTTAATCAAAACTTATACTGAATTTTCATTCAGATTATCCATGAAAAGGCACTTTGAAAGCTATCTTCATTCTTCATTGCCAGTACTTCAGATATTTACCATTTAATTTCAGTTGGAATAAAAAAAACCAAACCATTATAACTAATTGTTTTGTTTTGTTTTGTTTTCATTTTAAAATTTGAAAAGATAATTTTCAGCACAGTATGATAAACCCCCTGATATGTTTGATACATTTTTGTACAAGATAAGATGACAAAAGAAGACATAATTTTTTATAGTTAAGACAAATGTAAGAAGGTTGAGTTCACTAAGAAAGTAAACACAAAATTTGATTTTCTGTTTGCTGTCAAGATGCTTCTTTTTACTTTCTCAGGCAGGATAAAATGCAGTAATGAAACAACAGGCAGAGGGGTTAATTTTTTAAAGAATATGCTGTATATTGCCTACCAGCCTACATGACTGTCAGATGTAGATCAAAGTTTTGTTCTGATGATTAGCTGTGGTGTCAGATGCAGGAGGAAAAGAAAAAAAAATAGAAGAAGAAAAATGTTAGCAGATTGACTGTGAAAATTGAGAATGCAAAGATCTTGTTAATTAGTAAAATCTGCAGAACTAGAAGTAACTTCTGAGTTAATTTATCCCCTGCCCTTGGAGCTTTCCTTACAAGGAAATTCTGCTCATATGTGTAGCCTTTTTCTCTTAATATGCTTTTAGAATGGCATTATCTTGATGTGAATTGAACAATAATTTTCTCAAGAACATTCTCATTACATTCGTATTTGTATTTCAGGAGAAAATACATTACCATGGTAAATGAATTTCCTTGTCTTTAGTCATAGTGTTCTTTTTATGACAATGCCTAATGTCCCATATCTCAAAGGAAGAAAAAAACTCCAACAAACTAACAAAAACGGTATGGCAGATCTATGGCAGATACTTATCTATGAATCTAACAGTTAATAGTTAGCATGTGCTTTAAAACGTGACTTTCTGAAAGATAATAATAAAAAAGAATCTAAATTATTACAAGGCATAACCCATCTTTATGGCCTGAATAATATTTTTCAAAAGTGAGTTCCTCTGATGCCTATCAAAATTGTTATTATTTGCTTTTCATACTTTTTTCTTACATTAAGTAGTTTTAGAAACTGTTTCTTTTTTATCATTATAAGAAAGAGGATGGAAATATTCCATTTTACTCTTTAAATACTGTGGATTATTATGTTTCCATATCATATATATTTTATCTGAATTATATATTCCTACCCTTTTCAGTTTTTGACTATCATGTGCATGTAAATTTTTTCTTTCCATTAGCTTCTCCTTTCTATTCTAATGTAGGGATAGCTGGAGATGAATATTCACCATTTGTGGAATAAGCAATAAAGCCTTTTAATATTAATTTCTATTATTAATCACACGTATTATGTCTAGGCAGAACTTTTCATTCTTCTGTTTCATGTCCATTTATATAGTTTTGCCAAGTCTTTCTCATGTTTCTTGCAGCCTTTGAAATATTTGATTATAGTTTACTTCTTCAGATTTCTGTGTTCTTACTTTTTATTTACACATGTAGTGGCCTAATCAGTTTGATCCTTTGTTCCATTTAGCTGGAGTTATCTATAGTGTTGAAACTTTAGCATCACAGATTTCACTCACATGCTCTTCCCTGGAGATTTATTTCTATGCAGTCATAATTAGACTGTTTTCTACACCTGATATCTCTGTCAATGCTAGCTCAGGTATTTCTGCATGAACATATCTTCAGTCAGCAGTGTAGCATTCTGTGTGAGTCCGTATTTCAGTATCAGATATGTAAAGGTGCTAGAACAGCAGTCATCTCTGTGAAAGAAAGAAAATAAGGGAATGGTGTACAGCTGATGCTTTTAAAGGGGAAATGGAGTCAGAAAAGATTAAGGGATCTGTCTGAAATCACACAGGAAATAAGGGGTTGAGTTTGAAGAAGAGCTCAGAATTTCGGTGATTCAGTTACTTGACTCCCACAAAGAAGTCAGTAGATAAACTACACCCCAGCTGACACATGAAGAACTAAAGGGTAAGAAAGAGAAGTGTATTATCTAAGTTCATACCATTTGATAATATTCTATGTTCACAGTGACATTTTGAGATTTATACTATCAGCACTGAAGTTCCAGTGTAGATAAGTAGTTCGTGGTATGTGAGATAATGACTTGAACATGTTAAAGAAGTTTTGATGATTAATAGATGTACTTTATTTGTAAGAGCCATATCTCACTTTTACTTGAAAGGTAGTATATTTGTTCTCTGGAAAAATTGTTAATAGTGTGAAAGAAAGAACCTATTAGTTTACAGAATCCATTTTACTTTAGGGTTTTACAGTGATAATAAAAATGCAGGCTAATGTTCTTGAAGAATTAGATGTCCTTGTTGTAATTCAGACATTAATTGACTAGTCCGATAGAATTTTTTGCTGTCCTGTTCCTTTTTGCAGTGTTCTGTTCCCTTGAATTCAGGTCCTTAAGTTGAACATCAATTCTTCTTTTAAACTGTTCTAAAAACATTAATGTAAGTAGCCCATTTGAGGGGTTGAGTCAGTAAAGGTTTTCAATGTAGTAATTACATGCTAATCACTATTTTTATTTTTTTCTTTATTATTTCTTACATCTACTGTTTCTTAAATGTTACTCTGCATGTATGAACCCAAAATATCGGAAAGTATTGCACAAATTATATAATCTATATACATAATAATTATTATCCTTGTTTCTGATAAATCCTAACCTATAATTATGCACAGAATGAACTCTGGATTCTGTAAACCTAGCAACATATACGGATAATGTTTTAGAACATGTATTTTCTTTGATTGATTATGTCTTGAACCAATTTGTTTTGAGAATGAAGTATTTTGATAAGATCTGTAAAAGGCCGTTTTATAAGAGGAGAAGAAACCAAACCAGTTTCTCAGGCAGAAGACACATTATGCAAAGTTATACTAGTGTAGTCTTATTTAAGAAAATGAATCTTCCTGGGAAGAACTTTGTTTTAGTCCTTGTTTTTTTTTTTTTTGTTTGTTTGTTTGTTTGTTTTCCTTTTCATTCTTCTAACGAGTTCCTTTAGATGATCTTACCTCCTATGCCAGTACGTTTCCTCATCAGTAAAGTGTATATTTTGCTATCTAATATGCATAATACTTCAAAATCCAAAATTGTATGGTATTCTGTAAGAGTTCCTTTACATTCTGAAAAGTTACATAACATATACTTGCAAAGAAAACGAGGGAAATATTTTAAATTATATTACAAATTACAAGTGATGATGTATATTTTACATATATTTTAACTTTATTAGGTTAATAGCACAATGTAGGTTAAATTATTCTTTTAGTTCCTGAATTACATGGTACTGCACTAAGAGTTATTTTATCTTACATAACATTCTGTGTTTACATTGTACTTCACATGCATAATGCTAATCAAAGGACCAAATATAGGCCAACTGTGAGCAGAAATAACAATCTGAACTCTCCAGAACAGTATATTATGCCCTCTCTCCTTACATTTTTATCTTCTGTGGCCATTCACAGAAATAGCAACAAAATCAAAGAAGGAAAGCATATCTCTGCATTGGAAACCTCCTCCTGTACATTTCTAGCAAAGCTAACAAAGAATTCTGCTTTTTCTTTTTCTTTTTTTCTTCTTTTTTTTTTATGAAGAGCATTGTTCTTTCTCATGCTATTCCAGTGTTATTTGCTCTAGTTCCCTTTATACTTCGCAGTGAAGAACAGCATATGGCTCTTAAAAAAAAATAAATAAATAAAATTACAAGACTCCTTCTACTCCTGTTTTCAGCACTCTAAAAAAGGAAAATACATACAGCTAGAAGTGCACTCTGCTCTTAAAAACAGTGCATTGTTATCAGACACCTTGAATACTTTTTACTATAGCTTAGCTTTCTTGTAATGCCTTTAAAAAATAAAGTCATATTCCATCTGTTTTTGATCAATGATTTGAAAACGGAGAAAAGCTTTGCAATCTTATGGAAGTATTCTGGCTGTTATATCTGTTAGGGAGAAGCAGTAAGGGAAGGGTTTATATCCATACATGTGGGTGTGCATGAATGCATATACACATCTTGGTGAGTCAGTTCTTTCTGCAAATACTCGTGAGATCTAGACAGTTGTACTTATATAACCTACTTCATCTATGAATTTCAAATCAGTTCACTGAGGAGCATGGGAAAGAACATGCTAAAATAAGAAATGGAGAATGAAATAATCAGAAAGTGAGGTTGTGTGTCCAGTGTCATCCTATGACTTGATCTAAGAATTAGAGCCAAAAACCAACTTCCAGTCTGCAGTCAAGTTGATGAGAGTCTTTCTATTGACTTAGTGGAGTCAGGCTTTTATCCAAGTCTTCCATGAAAACTACTAGCTCAGGTTGCCTCCCACTGATGGAGACTGCAGAACTTTTTGATACAGCCGGAGTCTTTAATGTGGATAGGGGAAAAAATGTATTCCAGAATTTCGACTCAAAGAAGAAGAGATATCTGGTTTATGAATGGAATATTTAGCAACCTTTGCATATAATATAGCCTCTTTCCTGGAAAAAGTTAAATGCAGATAGTCTACAGAAATTTATTTTTTCCTCAGTTCAGAGGAGCCCTTTCAGCATGCTGTATTTTGCTAGTTCTTTATTTGTATTTAATGACAGTTTCTTCAGTTTCCTGGACATTAAATCCTTCTGTCCCTCCTAATCAACAAGTATAATGACAATCCAAAAGAAGTCCTTTATAGGGGTACTTCTTCATTTCATTTTTATTCTAAATGTTCTTGACTGTTGGTTACCAACTACTATTCTTTTTTATTATTATTATTATTAATCACATAAAAAGTAAATATTTTACCAGGTAAAACATTCTCCTATAGGTTTGATGTTTTAAAAGTTGGGGTAGTTTTTACTATGTATGAATTGAAGAAATCTAGAGAAAGATCTATATGTTTTCCTTCAGTCCATTAAAAAATAAAAATCAAGTATTAATTATTTTATTGCTGCCCAGAACAAAAATCTGACATAGTTTTTGAAATGTTTTACCTGGACTGAAGGGACAAGAATATATCTAATTGACCACACAATTGAATCTAAATAAATCATAATATTCACAAAGATTTGTGATTAAAAGTCTACATTCAAATTTGAAACTTAAATGGAATGGGCTCATTTATTACATTATAAGTTAACACTTGTTATATTAAGATTTCATTTCAAGTAATAGTGAAATGCAAGTACACAGAACAGATAAGTGTCACCCTGATTCATTCATAAATACTTGTATAGCAGTTTCATAGACTGATTTGCGTATCTACGTTGCTTCTTACTCAGTTCTCTCTTAGATTTTTAATTAAATTCTCTCTTAATTTGTGTTAAAGATTTGTAAAGTGACAAAAAATACAAAAATGTACAGAAATAAATCGATTTTCCTTTTCTTTTTAAATCCAGAACGGTATGATATGTGATATTTGGAGTTCTGAAAATCCAATTTAACAAAAAATAATTGCTCTTCAAGAAAAATAACCATTCTTTAAGGACCAGAAAATTTCAAGGCCAGTAAAATGTAAATTTAGACATTTAGGTATGGCTGAATGTTGCTGTCGTATCATATACACATGTTTTTGTTGAATACCTAGAAAAATAATGATAGCATATGCTGCAAGAAAATTAGTATTAGGAACTCTGAAAAATTATAGAAATTTATTAGTATAGAAATTTAAAATAAAATTCCCGAGGAGAATGATCTGAATTGGGCAAGGAGAGACAGCAACAGAAGGGAGTTTAGGTTCAAGTGTAGTTTAACATTTTTTGTGTGAGAAACTGTAGTTTAATGTGCCTCTTATGAGGGTGCTGGGTTTTTTTTGTTTTTGTTTTTTTGTTGTTGTTGTTAGGCTTTTTTTTTTTTACATTGGAATCGAGTACTGAATTCTAATAATACTAATTTTAAACCTTATATTACAGTTAACTTGAAACATGCTGCTAGAAATAAATCGACATTAATCACTGATCCATTCATGTTTAAAAGAGGTGCCCATTCTCATAGTGCTTTTAAGAATTATGGAAAAGAAAAACACATATATCAGTAAGTAGCAATAAAAAAAGGTATATCGGGTCAGATGATTCTAAACTATTTCTTTCTACTATATAAAATAACTGAAATTAAGGCACAAATGTGAATTTCTGTTTGTGTGAAAGAAGTAAAATGTAAAGGCAGTAACAGAAGAACTGTGTTTATGGGGTTAATTTATTTTGCTAGTTCTTTGGTTGCTCTTGCAACTAAATGTACTGGCTTTCCCAACTTGCTTGTCTTAACCTGTTTTTTACTATATCTAAGGAACAAATCAACCCTAAAGAACCCTGAGGGGGCGCTTGTTCTTTTACTAAGCAATCTGTATTATTTCATCAACAAGAGAAGGAAAATCAAAGTGCATCATATCTGAAATCACATGTAAACAAGCCATTGGATGAGTTTGTACCAAAGTGTTTTCTTTTCCTAGGGGTTTATGGCTGACTTATTCCCTTGACTGATGGATTTTTTCTATTTTTCTTTTTTTTTTGTATAAGACAGATTTGTCTTATAAAGACCAGTAGTGTTCATAGAGGAGATCTTGGAAAGAGGCTTTTTAAATTGAATCTGAATAAATCAAAAGTGTGTGGTACTTTTGTCCTGTGGTCACACTACCTTTAAAGTGTTCCAAATGTACTCTATGTTGTTTTATGTGTGGACATTTTACTCGCAGTTAACTTGTATTGCCTTTGAAGAAGAGAAAGTATCCCATTTTGGGGCAGTGCAGTGGCATTTACATTATCAAGAGATGCTGAAGTAACATTTCAGTGGAATTTGACATTGCAAGCTTTTACTAAGAAAAGAAGACAAAGAGATATGATGTAATTTCACATTCCACTGCTGTCAGCATACAGCACACTTTTTTTCTCTACATGGTGAATAGAAACCATTTTGTTTTAACAGAATATTTGAAAAATAAACTTAAGCATGTATAATATACTATTTTATTAATATCTTTCAATGTTTAAATTTTTTACCAGTGGCAATCATTTCCTGCTTCTGAATTACATAATTTGTGCTAGCATATTTTTGTATTTTGTCTATTGAAATAGTAATACAGGGATTATTGTGGTATGCCAGTATATTTGACAGCTCTGGGTATGTGTTTGTTTCTCAAACATAGCCACAGTTCAAATATATGAGAGAGTAATAAAATAGCAGGTTTCTTTTCATGATGAGGGGTAGAAAGCAGGAGAAAGGTGTAACCATGAGTAACATTACATGAGCTGATTTTTAAAATGCAAGTTATTTACGTTGTTTTTCAGGATGTCTGATTCAGTGCCCCATAACATAGTTACTATATTCAGTGTCATTTTATTACTGTATTAAAAATTGGTTAAAAAAAAATAAAAAAATGAATGTTTTTGTGCTTAACATTTGTAATAGCATGATGTTAGAAATATCATTATGCATTGTAAAGTGTACAAGAAAATATTTAAATTATCCTAAAGCACTGAAAAAAAGCACTGATTGATTCATCTGACAATATCCAAGGAACCTGCATATTGTGACTTGCAAATGTTACAGTCTGTGCTAGGGTCCTATTTCTAACATGTTGGTGTACAGAAGTACAGTGGACTGGCAGAGGAGAGTTGGTTGGCATGAGCTTTGGTTCTGCTCTTAGAATGCTCTGGCCAGAACTGAGATATAAACAATTACCATAGGCCCGAATAAATCTGAAAAAAAAAAAAACAAACAGCATTTAACAATTTTGACATTGTCTGTTATCCCTTTTATTTCAAAAAATCTTGACTAATACTCTATTCTGCCCATAGTTCTCTATATAGATGATACCAAAGTTGGAGGAGGAATCAAATTTTAATCTGTATCAAAATGTCTTCTGTGTATGGTTTGATCTGAGAGGCTCAACAGTGTTCAAAGTACATGAGTAAGACTGATTCTTTCCCTACCCTATGTTTCCACCGTATGGCCATATCTGCAGAATTACACTTTAGGAAATAACAATGGCATAAGAAACTGGCTCGTGGACAGACCCTTAGGAACCAAAGTAAGCTGAGAGTCAAAGGGGAATACATGCTAGATTTTGCAAAGGACGATACAGAGGACAGGCTCTATCCTGCCACAGTGCACCGCTTCTAACAAAGGACGTTCCTCAGGGGCATAGCTCACTTGCTAGAAGCACAGATACAGAAACTTGACACACAGTCACATTTGATCTAAATAGTAATGGGAGAATACAGAAAAGCTCAAGATGCCCCCAAAAGTGCAGATAAGTGAATATTTTTCTCTTCAAAAAGAACCAATTGCCTTTAGGTTTTACCAGGTAAAATCCCACATGCTATTGTTCATGCTATGAATTTTAAGTGGAAAAACTTTTCAAAACATAATGATTTTATCTTGAAATTTCTTGATAAATGTTAACTGAGTATTTAAGGAAGTTAGAAAACTGAACGATTGTCTCTAAAACTGTTCTCTGCCTGGCAATGTTGTTCTTCTGCCACATGTAACTGACTTTAAGAAGGTGCTTTTTGAGAAGGATCTAAGAAAGTAAACTGTACTGATAAGACTAATTAATTTATTACAGTGAAGATAAATAGTAAGAGAATTGAATCAAGCCCAGGTCAGCAATGATAAAAAGTCATTATGGTAAGGTGGCAGTTAAGTGTTTTGTGTAAAATGAGTTAACACCTGGAGGACATTATCTACTTGACTGATGGTTTTGGCCCCAGAAGCATTAACTACCATTTTGATTGAGACTGTAATCAGAACAGCTGGGAAAAAAAAAGGGTAAGACCACTACTCTTCAAATAGCAATGGCTGTCAAATGATGGATAAAGTATTCTGTCTGATGACAGCCTGGCACTTCTAATCAAGATTAGATTTATGCAGAAATAGAAAATATATGAAGGAGTGAAGTTCAACAATGGATTAAAATAGTTTTTCTGAAAAGAATAGTAGAATTTATTGAAGGAGACTACTCAGAGCTTAAACTTAGAAACAGAATAGGATCCTGTATTTCCTAGCACTTGTACAACTTCATGTTAAATGTTCTCACATGAAGGAACACCATCAAATTCAAATCAATGCAACATAAAGAGATTTTTTTGTAATACTGCTGCAACTAAAAAACTGTGTTGCCTCCTGGAAAATGATGGTACTTTATAGTAATGTATTCTCCTCACTGAAAATAAATGTATTTATTCTCTACCAAGAAGGTGTGGAACAAGCAGAATGGAATAAACAAACATTTTTTTTTAGGCTCAGGACTTTCAGACAATTCTGCTCTCCTATCATAAGAAACATTTTTCTAAATTTTACTATATTGGTTAATTATTTTCTCTCACAACTATCTCTTGACATCTTCTTGTGTTGTGATTTTCCAAGTGTCTTGACTATCTCATTGATAAAAGATCAAATCTTCTTCTAATTATATGCATATATGTATAGCATAGTTCCGAAGTAAATTTTGAGAGAACAATCAACGTATGAGGACCCCTATAGCTCGTTGAGACTTCCAATAAAAGTGCCTTTTTTAATATTTTTGCTGTGTTCACTAACAAATTCTCAGAAAACAGAGAATCCTAACCTCAAAATCTGGTCTCAAAATCTCCAAAATCTTGAGTATTGAGAGGGATTTCTGGGACTTGTCTTCCTCTACTAATCCTGAATAGATTAATCATTTACAGCAATTAAGCCATAAACTCTTGTAGAGAGCCTAAATCTGAGTTATTTTTACTTTTCCACATCTCACATAAGACTAAAATTTCCTTTACACATTACTACAATAATCACTTCTTTTTCAGTGGGAACTATAGGCTGCACAAGGGATGAAGTATTTAAGCAAACAGTATTTCTAAAATTTAGCTGTAAGGAGCTAGATTAAAACTTTATCCACACTGCTATAACAACCGTGTGGAGAAGGGAATTACACTCGCTAGAAATAGCTAAATGTAGTTTCATCCTTAAAGGCACATAGACCTTATATTTGGCATTAATGCTTTATGCTGAGACAGTAAAAACAGCTTATGTAGAATCTGTTCTACTAGGTTAAACATTACTGATGGGTAACAGATAACTATGATATAATTGAGGCTGTCGGCAGGGATATAGAATTATAGGAAATAGCTAAAGCTGTTATTTTTTAATGTTTATTTGATTATGGACACTTTGATCCAAATACCAGCTGTATGCTTGAACACATGAAACTGTAAATCCTACAGGTGCTGAGCTCATATATAATAGAATCTTAATGTCAGAGGCCATGGTAAGCCTCCATCTAAAACAAAAAACAACCAAACATAAACAAACACAAAACCACAGACAAAACAAAAAAAAAAAACAAAAAACCCATCAGATAATAGATTGACCTCAGTAGAACATATAAACATATATAAGGGTGTGATAGTTTTTATTTACCTGTCTATGTTTCATTCCTATTACATTTCTCATTACTCCTGGAGCTGTGACTTTAGCAAAAATAATGTTTCTGGAAGCTAACATTTCTGTAAGCCCCACTAGACACTCTTATAGGAAGCATGGAAGAAAAATCTGTAGTTCAGTGAAGTGACAAGTAAAGATAATTACATTTAGATATTTTTTTGCTATAAAACAAGGTCATGATCAATAGAAAATATCGTTTATATTTCTTTCTTCCAACAGTGATCATAGTCTTAGCTATGTATACAACCAGTTCTGGAATAGCATGACTTCTTTTCCCATAGCATTTCTCAAAATGCTCCTGAGCGCAGTGAGAGCTGTAATGAATTGCGTTACGGAAAATATGGCAAAAAATGCAATGTGTGTGCCTTTAAGACTTGAGAAAAATAGGTTAGGATACTCTATTATTTTGAAGGAAAACTTTGAGAGGATGGTTTATTTCATTTTTTTTCTCTCAGCTTTTCTGCTGGTAAGAGTAATATGAAAGTTTTAGTGTATTTTCTAGTTTCTGGTATCTGAACTTAGACTGAAATCTTTCAATTACTACTCTAGTCAAGTAAGGAAAATTATTTTTTATCACTTTAGTAGAGCTTTCTTGCAAAGATCCTTCCTTTGATGAAGATAGAGAATAAAAATAGAAATGCTTTTACAACTTTTCTTTGAATGATAAATAGTAAACAGCTTTTTGCAGAAAAAAGTTGGACATTCATTACAGGTAAATAAAATATTTTCATCCAAGTGATATGGAAACAGTTAATCAATGATTAATCAGCAATTCAGGTAGCCAAATAGTAATCTTTGTAGTGGATTCAGTTGTGTAAAGCTACATCAGCAAGAAATAAGCATCTTTCACCTTTGAGTCCAACTTAAGAGTTCATTTCACAGTTTGAATTGGAATAGATACCAGGATATAGAGTCCTGGATCTGCTTCTAGTTCTGGTGCAGTCGGTATGAGACAATGAAATACTTTGTTAATCACAATACAGAAGAAAAAACCATTTCATAAAATTAATAGGAAATTCTTTATAAGCAAGGTTCTCAAAGGGAAGGCTAGCAATAACTGAAACTTTCAGGTATGTTACTTTCAAGTGTTGCTTGGATTATGCTCAGCCTGTATTCTGACTATTCACACTATTCAGAGAATCTCTATATTCATTGTGTTTTCCAAGCATGTAATTGCCAACAAAGGAAAAAAAAGAAAACAAAACACAACTGAAAATGAGGGAAAGGATATTTGGTGGCATGATATGGCACAAAGTATTCATTTTCCTAAGTAAATATATTCCACCATAAATGAGAAAAGTGTATTAAATAAGCTAAACTGTACATGCCTGTCCTATTGATTTTAGAATAGAAGTGGCAGGTGATTCTGGTGGAGTTGCTTTGATCCTTTCCAAGATTAGCTGTTTTCTTTTTCTTGTTTTTCTTTTTGTTCTGTTTTGTTTTTCCCCAAAAAGTTTTAATATTAACAAGTGTATCTACTGTCTGGGAGTATGTTGGAAATAGTGTGGAAGGGGATGTTTACAAAGCTTCCACTACTCCACTGGCTCTAGTGTGAAAGGCCTTTCTTAATTTTGACACCAAACCTGCTCATGATGTAGTAGTTTTCAGAAGAATTTGGATGTGTCTCTGTCTTAGGTATCTGAAAGTTATAGTCTTCTGAACAGTAGCATTTTTCTAGTAAGGAATACTGTAGGAATACTATTGATTCTAATGTAACATGATAATTTTGCTGAATGTTTTGTTAGGCTTAAGGAATAATTACCCTTCTGTAACGCATGAAGAATAGCTAACACTGTAAGTAACATAACATTAAATTATCCTTGTATGCGTTTTAATTTTTTTTTTACAGATTTCTGATTAAAAATGATAGTATATTCCATGATAGTTTTTGAGTTCAAAACCAGAAGCAATACCACAAATTGTGTATTTGTGAAGATGCCTGTTAGTAGGTCTGAAAAGCAGGTTTATGTCTCAGTTTGGGTTTTTAACAAGTTTAAAAATTCTGTCTTCTGAAGACCTTTCAGAAACATATTAGCCAACACAGCTGCAGGTTTTTAATTTTCGTAATTGTAATAAGGAATGAAGAAACTTGCAGCAGATAATTATATGACAACAGAGTAACCATTAATGTGAAAATGATTTCAACAAAAGTAACTTTCCAGCATTAATTATAGTAAATGAGATTCTTTAGTTGGAGAGAATGAAAAGGGCATTTTATATTTATACTAAAGTTTTTTCTTTTCTTCTTACACTTTAAAGTGCAATAAGTCTAGCTTTTTAAATTGTTTGTTGCATTCAATTAAAGGTTAAGCTCAGCTAGATAAGAATAATTACAATATAAATAAGACAAAATTTGCATTAAATGTTTCATTATGCAATTTTTAAAAGATAATTGATTTTAATGGCTTCAAGTACATAGATAATTCAGTGTACATGGCAGTGTTTTTCTATACTTTCTAATCTGTTGAATTAGAAGAGTTTTTTCCCTGAGTGTCAGACAAGGGTCTGATTGTAGAAGATCATACACACTTTCCTTCGTAGTGCATCCATGAACCTTTCTGTCATAATTTCGTTTTTATGGAAAATTTATCATGTTTACAGATCTAGTGAAAGAATTAGAACTGTTTTCAAGTAGATTAAATCTCAAGTAGATTAAATTAAAAGAACCTTAAAAAGGTTCTTTTATCTATAAATATATTCTTTTTACTTTTAAACACTAGCTTAAAAGATTTTCCTGTACTCAAGGTGATATTTTATTCTGGGCTATTCATAGGCTAATTTTTAAGCTTCCGTCAGGAGGGTGGGTATGAAGAGAGAGAGAGACTTCCTTGCAAGAAACCTGCATTCTAAAAGTGTATGTGTAGTTCTTTTGTTGTTCTGTTTTTTTTTTTTTTCCTGGGAAAATTATAGAAGGTTTGTTTCAGTCAAACATGATTTAAATCATATGTTTCTTTAGAAGTGAATTCTATGCATGAAACAGAATATTCCATCTTGATATTGCAGGCAATGATATCCCACAGCATATTTCTTTATAATTTTAACTTATTTGGATATGCATACTGTTGAGATTCTAAGAGTTTCCAAATCTTTCTTTTTTTTCCCTTCTTTTACATTCTGTTTCACTACTAACGAGAACTAGTTTTGTTGCTTTTGTATTCTTTGTAATTTTTGGAGTTAATTTTACATTGTATAATTACTTAGAAAGTATTTTTTTGTTTTCCTTCATTTTAAAATTATGTGAAAAAATGGAGGGGAAATCCAATTAATTTATAATATATTGCTTGTCTGTAGAAGAACATTATTCTCGTAATTTCTAGTTACTCTTGATAGCTGTATAGGTTTAGAAATCCTTTGGGCTTTTTTTTAAATCCTTTTTCTATAAGTGTTTTTTTAGTCAATAATTGATTATACTAATATTAAAGTAAATGATTTGACTTAGAGTATAATAAATGGCAAAAATCTTATGTCTCCTGTGGGTGTTATCATCACCTCATGATGATACTGTATCATATATCTTATTAACCTTGCAAAGGTACAAATATAAAGCAGCAGAACACGTTGCAGGAGAAACATTATTACTACTTGGTGAATTCCTGTCTTATAGTAAAATATCATACAAACTACTAATACCAGTTGTAGACTTATGTAAAAATAAAATTCTAAGGTTTTTTTTTCCTAGTTTGTTGAGCGGAAAAAAAAATCAGAGCAAGAACTAACGTAGGATAATAATTTTTCCTTTGTAACTATCCAAACAAAATCTACCATGAAAAGATTACACAGAAGATCTAGTAGATGACCTAATTCTTTGCTTTCCTGGGTTATTCCCTACAGTAGCATACGTGTAGCAGCATGCAGAAAGAATATAGATATTTGCCACTTAAGTCTCAGAGCAATACAGGGCCAGTTATTACAGAATCCACATGGATAATAGAAAAAAATCAATCCATATATCTGAGAACATGGTCCAAACGCTCCTTAAAGTCCAGCAGTCTTGGTGCCTCAACCAGCTCCCTGTGGAGCCTGTTTTAGTGTCCATCCACCCTTTCAGTGAAGAACCTGTTCCTAACACGCAATCTGAGCCTCTCCTGACACAGCTCCATGTTGCTCCCTCTGATCCTGTCACTGTCACTAGATAGCAGAGCTCAATGCTGCCCCTGTGCTCCCTGTAAGGAGCTATAGGCCACCATGAGACCTCCCCTTAGTCTCTGCTGCTCTGGGCTGAACAAACCAAGTGACCTCAGTCACTCCTCATATGCCTTGTCTTCTAGGACCTTCACCATCTTCATAGCCTTTCTTTGGATGCTCTCTAATAGTTTTATGTCCTTCTTACATTGTGACACCCATACTGTACCCAGTACTCACAAGCAAATGCGTGGACATTATGGTATAACATTGCAGGGCTTATGCAAATAACTTATAATTTATCAACTTCATATGTTTTCTTCATATTTTTATTGTCCACTGTAAAATGAAATGGTTCACTCTAAGGCTAATTTTGTTTTAAAATTTAATATGTGTTCTTAATTTCAATAAACTTTTTATGTAGCACAAGGGAATTATGTATGCAGGGAAGAAAAGAGAGGAAAACAGATCTCATTCTTGACTATTTTTCTATGTTTTATTTAAAGAGTGTTTTACAGGCCTGTTTGTTAAAGATACTTAGTTCAGAATATATCTGTAAAGGTTAGGGGATGTTGTTTGCCCCTTTATATATAGTTATATGTATATACATTTGATTACATATATATGTAATGAAATAATAGAGCTTATTCTAACATGGCTAGTTTTTATTGTCAATATAATTCACAAGTCAAATAATGTTGGAATAAGGTATTCCTAAAACCTACATAAAGGATTTATTTTGTGCTGCATAGCTTTACTGAAGGAAATAATGACAACTTTCTTCTAAAATTATTATCTCTGAGATTTATTTTTTCATAAAATACAGATTGTGGGGACAGGAAGAAGCCTCCCACTCAGCAGTCCCATTCTCTCACAGACAACTTTGTCATATATTTCCCTGTGTAAATTGGTTTAGCTCCAAGTTAACATCACTGACATAAAAGGAAAGCCATATTCTACATGCCTCACAAGAGGTAGACAGAAACTAAGGATTTGAAGATGAAAAAATGATTGTGTGGCCACTTTTTTTTTTTTTTTTTTTTGTCCTTATGACTTCAGTCCTTTCCATTTCTGGGATATGAAATATAACAGATGTTTAAGTGCAAAATGTTTTGGTTGTTGCTGAGCAATGGGTGTGCCCTGAGGCCAGGCCAGGCTGCTCGGAGGGGAAGGGCCACTGCCATGATGCCATGATGGCAAAGGGCAGGTGTCACCTGCAGGATGAGCTATGCCAGGCCACGTACTGGACATGTCTTACTTAGACAATCTCCGGATGACTACAATTCTGTGATTCGGTGAGAAGACTTCTAGAAGACAGGCAAGTAGATTTCCTACCAAAATATGAGTCAGATTTAACACACATTTTACAATGGTAAGGAAAAGAGTATCAAATTGAAATGGGTCTTCCTGAGCATTAATACCAGATTTCTTAAAAGTCAGTCACTGCAAATAATGATATATACATTTAAGACAAAGAGAGCAAACAGCTTATGGGATTCTAGAGCTAGTAGAAGTCTCCGGAAAATAAAGAGTTACTTATGTAGCCTGCTTTTCAAGCATCCATCAGGGAACTTGGAGCTTTGTGTTCTGTGAAGACAGCCCTAAAGAAATAAAATAGCTGGGGAAAACAAAATCAAACGTAAGTGCTCTGTGAGCTGTTCAGAATTAGACAATACGGACACACCTACATCGCCTCAATTTTTTGTGCTTACACTTGTAAGCTGGTGTGGAGAAAGATGGTTTCTTTCATGTGGGAAAAAGAAAATTTCATTTTTTTCTTTTACTCTATGTATCTCTTCTAGTCTTTCCTAATATTCAAATAAGTTCAGTATGATTTATGAAGAAACAATGGTATTGCTGTTAAGCATGAAACAGGTATGTTTCAAGATCATGTGATATTAGCAGCTGTTTTTCTAGTTATAGAAGACATTCAAAAGCATTTGATGTCCTGAATTTGTGTTTGTTTTGCTCTTAAACTACTTAATATGCTTTTGTGGGAGTTTCTATACCTGTATGCACATTAGATTTTTTGCCTTCTGATGATTTTCTGTGAATAGTGATACATTTACCGCATGCCATCAGTACAGAGATTTTTAACGTTTAGTGGTTAGTAATTATGAAAACTTTAAGATAACCAATGATGGCCTATAACATAGATGTTGGTTTCTCACTTACAAGACTCTTGCTTATGTTGGAGAGTCAGGTCAGTATGTGAATTCTGTTCCACCTGTAATTTGAACTGTTTGGGTCTCTTCCTAGCATAAGCAAGGTTCTAATTTTGTAGATATGTTTGTAAATTGCTTAGGTATTCTCAAATTCAAACTGAAGTCTTTATGAAAGATAAATATAGACTTGGCTGTGCAATTGCTGAAGGCTTTTTGTTCTGTAATTGCTCAAGTTTCGACTGTTGGATGCATTGCAGGGTGAAATAATACAGATAAGCCATATGAATCAATACAAAATGAGTCTGAAAAGCTTCTATTCATACCAGTAATTCGACTGCTTTTTAGTCATACTATTAGCATTGCTCTGATCTCTTTTAAGACAGTCACTCTTTTAATTATGTCAAACGATTGTTCGGCCATACATACCTGTTTTCTTTGGATTTTGTATTGTTGCGCATATTCACTGGTGTTAGATTTATTCAAATTATTTGAACACATATAATCTATTTAACAATTACAGTAACAACTTCACATTTAACCAAGATATGACTGTACTAACAATGGAAATTTGAATTCACTTCAGTATTAAACGGTAATTTTTAGGTGGCTTAAAACAACTTCTCTCCTCGTCTGACTTACGCTGATTTAACAATATCTCATTGATGAGATTCAGAGTGATCCACCATTTCCTCTGGCTTCGTGCCTAAGTCTAGTCAGCCATGACTAGACTTCGAAGTTTAGAATATCATGCCAGATGTTGACTAAGCTTATGTTGTGAGACTAGAAGTCATTAAAGTTTTCTTATCTTCAGTTAATGCAGCCAAGCTCTATTTTTAAGGGAAACTTGAAGTAAAGACAGACTTTTTTTTTCCTCTGCATTTGCTTCCATTTACTGAAAGGAATCTATTATTTACTGATGAAGATACCTTTGTTATTATTGTGGTGTTCTGAACTAATATAAACAAGTTATTTGATTCCATGTTGTTTATAGGTTGCATACTGCTGCTGGCTTCCCCCCTGACATCCCCCCC